>AWWV01012848.1:0-53735 GCA_001974805.1 Corchorus capsularis
GATAATCTACTTTAAAAAATATTGTAACACCGACTTATTTATATTTGTTTAAGGAGCGTTGTTACGAAACTTTAGCTTTAAAAGTTTTTTTTTTTGGCACAAAGCTTTAAGTATACAAATCTTCTCCACTGTGACATAGGATATCACGGCTGTTGCATCATGCCACCACCTTTTTTAAATAATTTTTACTATATACCATTTATAGCAAGCACATATATATATATATATATTTATTTTATTATTATTATTATTATTATTATTATATATACATATATGGAGTTAAAAGCATATTCCTTTATTGCACCCGAGTTTTTAGGTTATATATATATGGTAAGTGCATCTTGTTTAAACCGTGAGATCTTAAGTTCAAATCTCATGAAATATGGGTTTAGTAGTTTGTTTTTTTTTTTTGAAGAAAATGTAAATTTCATTCATGAAAATGAAATTACATAGTTCATAACATAAATTACAATAGATTGAATTTCATCATCAGCGTCTTGATCTGGATTTGTCATCATTATATGAATCCTTTGAATTGGAGTTTCAAACCTTTCCCATGAGTCTCTAACACGCGCGACACCTCTTCGTTTTCGCTTCTGTGAGGTTTCACCAACGACAGAAAGGTGAGTGATCCAAAAACCTCCCCGATTGATCCGAAAATCACAAAGAAAACTCATCTCAATATGATGGTGAAATCCCCAATCTATTGTAAACTCAATAGACATCAAACAAACTGAATAAACTAACTCGACAAACTGAACTAACTCAAACATCCAAGATCTAAAGATCTGGAGACTGATAACCCAAACAGATCAACAGATTTGTGAGATTTTATTCTAAAACTAAAGAAAAAAAAGCAAGATACGAAAAAAAAAAAAAAAAAACTAAACCCCTCCTCCCCCTTGACAGTAATAGCCAAGGAGGAGAAGCGAAAAGAGAACAAAACAAGAAAAACTAAAGAAGGGAGAAAGAGGGAGACGGCTAGGGTTATGGAATTTTAGTAGTATGTTTATTTATTTGTTTGTTTGTTTAATTTGTAATTAGTGTAGTTAAGACAATTTCTTAATTTGGATTGGATTCTCCTAAGATATTTGAACATATAAGGAATCATTCTCATTGTACCGAGATTAATTTCAATGTACTTCTAAAAAAAATTCCTTTATTCAATATTCCTTTATTCATTTGAGGGACTAATTCAATAACAGTTGAAAGGGAACAGATAATAATTTCTTTAAAAATCAGTTGTGCCGTTTAAAACATAAATTAATTGTTAGGTACATACAATAATTTATTTCAAAATAAATTATGGCGTTTAAAACATAAACGGTTAGATATTGTACAAATGAAATTACAATGTACAAATCAAATTATGTATGGCCGATGGCGGGGACAAACAATAACTTCTTTCGAAATAAATTGTGACGTTTAAAACATAAATTGATAAGTATTGTACAAATGAGATTATAATGCACAAATTAAAATACACTTTAAGGTCCTGAATTCTCAACAAAATTCTCAACGCGTAGTGCCGCATACCCACCTATATTTTCACTTTAATAAACAACGGGTAATCATTTTAGGATCATCCCCCAGATCACCAATGATGCAAGATCACCGGTGATCAAAGATTACATGGGTTGATGGTGGTAATCCAGATCACCCTAGAGGGGTGATTAGGAGGTAATCCGGATTACCACACCAAACCAAAAAGTACAACCAAATGGGGTGATCTTTGATCACCTGCCAAAATCACCACAAGTGATCACCAACCAAACCCCCCCTAAGATGGCAACCAACCACTTGGTTTACAAATCCACAAGGTTCCCTTCAACGGAAGAAATATGCATATTTCATTATTTGATTGGCCAATCAAATACCATACCATCTTCTTAATTGGGCTAATTGCGGTAAATAGTTTTTTTTTTTTGCTATAAAATTATTTATTTATCGTATATACATATTAATATGCCAACAAATTAATTGGCATTGTGATTTTTTTTTAAGAAATAGAATAATCACATTAATTATATAGGTATATATGTTATTTCACACAACTTATAAATAATATAGGCAGAAGCTTTTCATCTCCATAATCAATAAATTAACTTTGAGTCTAACAATATAATATCCAACTTCTGCACTAATTTCATGCATAAAAGTTGGCCTGTTCTTGTTTTTATTATACCAACATAATTTATAAATGTATGGGGTTTTTAGTAGCTTTTTTAAATTTTCTTTATTTCTCTTATTCCAATTGGCTAATGCTATAAGATCATTTTTCATAGTTTTAATTAATCATTATTGGATGATTATGTGCCAAAAAAAATTACTCCAAACAAAAAATTATTGGATGGTTTCTGTTTTGGTGGGTCAGGAAAACCTTAGCGTACAGAATAATAAGTCCAAATTATAGACAGCTCTATAACATTTTCAACATTAACATTAATGGAGTATATAATATTTATTAACATATATATATGTAAATGGTCCAATTCCAAACATTCCCCTGCCCTTTATGAATGAGCACTTCATCGATTCTTTAGTTTTTCTTTATCCATACTTTTTCTCTTTTTTCTTTTTCAGATGCAACACTTACAAGCTCTAATGGCACTTTTGATTCATGTTTAGAATGATTAAGCAACCAAAAAAAAAAAGAGCAAAAGCCCACTAAAGCTTTATATTTCTTACCAAGAATTAGGCAAAACAAAACATCAACTGAGGGAGGTTTAATCACATAATAATATCACACGGGAAAAAGGTAAGAGATGTTCAAACAAAATTTTATTTCTTTAAAATGAAAACTTGTTATCGTACCCTCTTCTTTTCCCTTTTCTATTGAATACAAGGAGTTTGCACAGAAATGATTTTGTTAGATTCAGGACTTTATTCTCAACTCATAATTGAAAATTTGAGGCAAAAACAAAACCACCTGTCTAAAAAAGTTGATTAATCATTTTAGCTCTTCAACCATCAACTTAAGTGGTAGGTCCATCAATGATGGCTATATAGGAGTATTTCTTTACATGGATTAATGCTATCACTCTACCCAATTATCAAATCCTTCCATTTGTGCAAATGGTCTCTTCAATTTTATTATCCCCAAGATTTGTATTTACTTGAGAATTTGGAATCATAAATTGAAGACAAAAAATGCAAGGTACCATTATTATAGATACCAATAAGGTTAGCTAAATCTAGTAGCAATCTGTCAGTCCAAGTTGCTAGAAATCTCTTAAACTAATTAGTACAGAATCTTGATGATTAGCTTATTCAAGTTTTTTTTTTGAACAATAATAACTGGTAAATGATACTCCCTCCGTCCCATATTATCTGTCCACTTCTATTAGGGGAAAAATGGATAGATAATATGGGACGGAGGGAGTACTTCATTATAAGGAAAAGAACAATGAACTTCATATGCATCTTCCAAATGCCAAATTGCATCTCAAATAAGCTGTCGAAACTCCCAAAGGTAATGTTTGAATATTCCACAACTTAAAAAAAAGTACATGATATGATTAGTTCTACTAACCCAACAGTTGAAAAAAGCTTTGCCTTTGAGATCGCATTATTTAGAGAGTAGTATTAATCAAAGCCCAAAAGCCCTAGCCAAAAAATTGGTCGAGCTTCATTTGTGGTATAGAATAACGACCTGAAAGAAGATTGGTTGCAACCACACGATTTGAAGCTTCGGTGAAATGAACTCCATCCCAAACTATAGATCGTGAAACATTGTTGCAGATGGTGGAACCAGGCTGGCCGCATGTTGCTTTTCGATCGAAATTATTTGGAGGCCCCCCATAGCCACAACAAGCCAGCAATGGATTCTCAAAACCTACATCATTTTTTTTTCCAACATGAAAATGAAATTGAAAACCCATTTAAAAAAAAGTTGTTTAAAAGTGAAAAGTGTGGTTCAATACGTCCAATAGTTGAAAAGCTTACCGTATTTTTTATACTGGGCGAAAAGATTGTACTTTATGGAGTATACATCTACGTAGACAATGGTTGCATCCTTTAGAACATATTTCATATCTTTACAGATGTTTTTCAGGCCTTTATTAAAGGCTTTGGCAAGATCGTTATGGACACGTAAGCACCCAATTCGATCAACATCCTTGTTAGTATGAGGATGAATTGCAAGTTCTTTCGGAGCACAACCTAATGGACCGGTGTTATGAATCCAAAATTTTCTGCCACCGTATAAATATATGTTCTGCAGAAGCAAAACAGAGTGTTCTGTTTAGAAAACAGAGAGAAACAGAGCACTCATATATACTTAACTCAGAAAAAAAGTTTAAACTCACTTGAATGGCTGATTTGATTTCTGCAAGAAAAGAAGGGATTTGTTTTGCAACTGGTGCATATGTCAAGTTTGATGCATACAATCCCACTAAAAGATCATTCTGTCCAATGTCAATCATGTATAGTGCATTGCGAAATCCCTTTTCATCAATGAAGTCTCCTGAACCTGACTTAAAGTTGTTTTCAAATTCCAAGTATAATGTTTTAATGGAATAAAAGGAGTGGATCTGAATTGGGTTAATTACCTGTTAATGCATGGAGTTCAAGTGATCTATTTTTGAAGCGAATGAATTGTCGAACTTGAACATCAAGTTGAAAAGGACTAAACTGTGGGAGAGTCATTGCTCCACTTACAGCAAAGTTGACTCCACTAGTAAAATTTGGTGCCAGTGAATCCAAATATGGGCTCAAATAACTCAAGTTCAAGTGTTCACCTACCAGACAATTAAACCAAAAACTTTAATACAGATTTCTTTGTTTTACTATGAAACTATAAAAGGAATTACTATAAGGGTTAGTTGAGAAATAGGACTTACAGAAAAAGTCAATGATGAGACGTCCATCTCCTAACCTTCCGGTCCCTCTATGGAAAAATGTGATGCCATGAGGAAGACCAATGGGAAGTCCAACGCCGGCTAATACTCCTCCGGTATCGGAATTTGAATCGCCAAAATTGATAAGAAGGGGTCTACCAGGGCTGCACTCTGAAATGTCAGTTATACCAAGAAAGATCCATATCCAAAGAAGCAATATCAAGTGTTTGCCAAATCCTAGATTATCCATTTCCTAGATTCTCTCTGTTTGTCAATTTCCAAATTTAGATTGATTCATTCAACAGTTCATTCTGTTAATATATAGTGCTTTGACACTGAGAGAAGCTGATATTGTAAATGAATTTGCTGGCATTGACTTTCTGTCTAGTCTGGGTTAAATGGATTCATCAGTTCAGAAAGTCAAACAATTTGCAAATTGAACCCACTTGGAAGAGGAAATCTGAAATTCACATGTCAAATTGGAGTTTTTTTAAGGAAAAATGGTTTCTTCAAAAACAGTTTCCCATGTGTTTGAGTATACATTTACACAGTAAGATTAGAAATTCACATGGCAATAAGCCAATATAACCAATAAACAATAAACTATTCTCTGTTTTGCCACGACATGATCAAGAAAGAAGAGAACAATTTTTGGGTTTGTTGACTTGTTCTTCAAGCCTACTTAGATTGGACTTAAGTTTCAAGCACTTTTATTTGTTAGTCAAATTTGGAGATAACTAGCTCATCAACTCGTTCCTAAATTAAGTGCCCCATTCTCTAAAAGAACACTAGAAATCGAAGCAAGTTTGGGCTCGCTGGTTGCTGCTTTTTTCCTGATTGGGTCAAATCCAAGTTGCCATGCCAACATATGTCCAAGACTCCAAGGCACCAAGTTGCTCGAGGCAGGAAGGAATATAGGCCCATACGTACACAAATTACAAAAATACGAAAATGTTAACGGGCCGGTTTTTTTTTTTTTTTTTTTTTTTTTTTTCTGTTTCCTGTTTTCTCTGTTGCCAATTTTCTATTTTTGGAAATAAAACAGTGAATACATGTTTAGCAGACTGTTTCTGTTTTCAAAAATTTTGGAAACAGAATCAGTGTCTTGTAAAAAAAGTGAAAGTAAAAAATTTGTGCTTTCATGAAGTACAATCATGAACAGTAACTCACATATATTTTTACTTTTTTTAAAGAACTTTTTTATTTAAAAACATACAACAAAATTGTATATCCAAACATGTTTTTGTTTTCAAAAAATCGACAGTGCAACAAAAACAAAACGAAAAGGAAACAAAAACAAAAAACAGAAAAACGAAAACGATGTCAAACAGCCCCTAATAAGTACTTTCTATATAATATCACAATCACATAATTATTATTGGCATTGATAACAAGGTTGTCTGCAGAAACTACCACAAGTTAACTTAGTTGGTACATGAAATTGTTATATGGTTCATGCATTTTCATGATTTTGTCAATCGTCTTAGGTTTAGAGATAAAAGAAGGATTTTTGATGTTGAAGATTATTATAGACAAATTAATGAAAGTGAAACGTGAACTATATATTGAACTCACAGAGGAAATCGATCATCAATCGTCCATCGGATAGACGGCCACTTGATTGACGAAAATCCTAACATTTGTGTAAATGGGTCAAAACTCAAACATTCTTTTTCCCTAAGTTTTGTATTTACTTGGGAATTTGGAATCATAATTTGCAAGGGTACAATTTGATGGGTCATTTCAAACAACACTTATACGTAAATAATTCCTCCCATCCGCAAACAAAATTGCTATCATAATGATTAAGTTTACTGTTGAGTCGAGAGTCGAAACTCCAAAAGGTGGAGTGCGCTGAGCGATTTTAGTCTTAGACAATAAATTTTTATTCCACAAAGTTAACAGTACATTTTATGATTGATTCTGCTAAGTGCTAACTCAACAATTGAAAAAAGTTTGGCATTTGAGAGCAATAAGTGGTAGTATATTAATCAAAGGCAAAGGCTAGGCAAAAAATTGTTCGAGCTTCATTCGTGGTGTAGAATAACGACCTGAAAGAATACTGGTTGCAACCACATGATTTGAAGCGTCAGTGAAATGAACTCCATCCCAAATTATAGATTTTGAAACATTTTTGCAGATGGTTGAACCAGGCTGCCCGCACGTTGCTTTTCGAGCGTAATTATTTGGAGGTCCCCCATAGCCACAGCAAGCCAGTAATGGATTCTGAAAACCTACATCGTTTTTTTAACATGAAGATGAGATTAAAAACCCATTAAAGCCAAAGAAGAAAAAAAGTGTTGAAAAGTGCAGTTCAAATGGACCTCCAATAGTTCAAAAGCTTACCATATTTTTTATAGTTGGCGAAAAGATCGTACTTTATGGAGTATACATCTACGTAGACAATGGTTGCATCCTTTAGAACACTTCTCATTTCTTTACAGAGTTTTTTCAGGCCTTTATTAAAGGCTTTGGAAAGATCGTTATGGACGCGCAAGCATCCAATTGGATCAAGATCCTTGTCAGTATGAGGATTAATTGCAAGTTCCTTGGGAGCACATCCTTGTGGACCGGTGCCATGTATCCAAAATTTTCTGCCACCGTACAAGTATATGTTCTGCAGATTAAGCAAAACAGAGTTACACTTAACTCAAAAAAGAAAAAGGGAGAAATCTTGAATGAATAAGATGAAATGATTTAAACTCACTTGAATGGCTAATTTGATTTCTGCAAGAAAAGAAGGGATTTGTTTTGCAACTGGTGCATATGTCAAGTTTGATGCATACAATCCCTCTAGAATATCATTCTGTCCAATGTCAATCATGTATACTGCATTCCGAAACCCCGTTTCATCTACAAAGTCTCTTGAACCTGATATAAGGTTGTTTTTAAAGTGACAGAAGTGAGTATGGGTCAAATTTATTGATTCCAAAAACCATGGTCTAACTTCATAAAAGGGAGTAGTGGATCTGAATTGAGTTTACCTGTTAATGCATGGAGTTCGATTGATCTATTTTTGAAGCGAATGAATTGTCGAACTTGAACAGGCAGTTGAAAAGGCATAAACTGTGGATGTACTATAATCATTCCTCCACTCACAGCAAAGTTCACTCCACTAGTAAAATTTGGTGCCAATGAATCCAAATATGGGGTCAAAAAACTCAAGTTCAAGTTTTGACCTACCAGACAAAGCAAAATCTTGAAATACAGAAACATATCTTATATTTTACCAAACATATCTGATATCTAATCAGTAATCACTGTCTTAAACTTTAACCACTACTACTTTGAAACCAAGGTATTAAGGTTGGTTAAGGAGAAATTGGACTTACAGAAATAGTCAATAATCAGTCGTCCATCTCCTAACCTTCCGGTCCCTCTATGGAAAAAAGTGATGCCATGAGGAAGGCCAATGGGAAGTCCAATACCGGCTAGTACTCCTCCGGTATCAGAATTTGCATCACCAAAATTGATAAGAAGGGGTCTACCAGTGCTGCACTCTGAAATATCAGTTATACCAAGGAAAGTACATATCCAGAAAAGCAAAATCAAGTGTTTGCCAAATCCTAGATTATCCATTTCCAAGATTCTCTCTGTTTTTCAACACACAAGTTTAGATTGAATCATTCAACAAATCATACTGTTAATATAGAGTGCTTTGATATTAAGAAAGTCTAATTTACATGGACTCATCAGTTCAGAAAGTCAACTGATTTGCAAGTTGCAGAACTTGGAGAGGGAATCTGACGTTCACATGTCCCAATTGAAATTGTTTAAGGGGAAAATGTTTCCTTCAGAACAGTTTCCCATGTGGCAATAATCGATAAACTATATTGACAACACATGGCAATAATCAATAAACTATTGGCATGATCAAACCAGATGAACAACTATCTAAATAACCTATCTTAGTTCCCTCTGCAATCAATATTTCAACATATTGCTTCTTCTGTAGGTGTAGTAAATGGTAATAGAATTCACATTTTGTTACAGAAGAAGTTAAAGTTGAGTTGAGGAGTGGAGTAATTAGTAGAGAGAATTTTGGAAGCGAAAACCGCATTTGCTGCTTCTGTGTAGTGAACTCCATCCCAGCTTATGAACTGAGATCCTTCATTGCAGACACTGTGACCAGTGTTGCCACAAGTGATAGTGGCATTGTAGTTGAATGGCGGTCCCCCATTGCCACAACAAGCCATTAATGGACTTTGAAACCCTGTATCAGGTAAAAACAGTTGAATCAGACATTAGAAGAACATTCCCTTAAGCTTATGATCAGTAACAAAATACTTGGGGAACAGAAACTAAAGAAATTAGAGTCTGAGACTGTTACCATAATTAGGGGCATTGGCAATGAGATCATACTTGATGGAGTATATGTCGACATAGACAATGGTGGCATTGACCATTTGAGTTCTCAGTTGTTCACATAAAACTCGCAATTGTTCATTAAATGTTTTTGCAGCATCGTTGAGAGGCTTCAAGCAGCCATGTTCATCAAGGTCACTAGCATTTTGGCTATACAGAGAAAGCTTTTGAGGCAAACACCCTAGTGGCCCAGTGTTGTGAACCCAGAAGTTTCTTCCACCACTCTGATATATAGTCTGTAATTTAAGAATGGAGAGACCAATAAACACCTTTTCGACATATATATGAAATTGAAACATGACATCAGTTTGCGGTTTCATTAATTGTAACTAAAGATGTTGAAAAGAAGACTAACCCAAATAGTAGATTTGATTTCAGCGATGAAAGAAGGAATTTTATCAATAACTTGTGAATAGGTCAGGTAATTAAAAGATCCAGCGAGATCATTCTGTCCAATATCAATTGTATAGAGCGCGTTCTGGAAGTCCCCATCTCCAACCAAATCTGTGTAGCCTGAATCCAGGGCATGGATCAAAAGATTTAAACATTAATTAACATTCTTACTGGGTTAATTATAAAACCTAATCATGTTTATTCTTGGATCATGTGAAAAAATGTAGAAATAGCTGTACCTTTTATCTTGAGTGCTGGGGAGCGAGCACGGAATCGAAGAAACTGGGAAATTTGGACGCCCAAATTAAAAGGGACATATTTGGGCAGAGTGGCCGAACCACTTATCGCAAAATTGGCTCCATTTGTAAAGTTTGGACCCAAAGAATTCAGATATGGAGTCAAATAACTTGTATTCAAGCTTTCACCTGAAATACAATTTCAAACCGTTAGAGGTAAAACAAGAAAGAAGAGCACCATTTCTGGGTTTGTCACTGTATAAGGGTCATTTTCCCCTCAAACCCCACTTAGATTGCACTTTAGGCCCTTTTTTTTGGTTAGTCAAATTTGGAGAAAAACCGGCCCATCAATTTGTTCAAAATGTGTGCCCATTCTCTAGTAAAAACTGAACAAAGTTTGGGTTCGCCGGTTGCTGCCTTTTTCGTGATTGGGTCAAATCCAACTAAAATACTTTAATGCCAAGTTGCTAACATACGTCCAAGGCACCGACTAAAAATGTTAAATGGGGTGGCAGCAGTGCCCTTCGCCGAAACTGCTCGAGTCAGGAAGATAAGCAGATAGCCGGTAGTCCCATATACATGGGCAAAATCAACTAAGGTTGCGTTTGGTAGAATGGTGCACTAGTGGTGTGATTGACATTATTTAGGTACTGTATAGATGAGATTATACCGTATATATCAAATTAGGTAAAATTAGGTATTGCACAAATGAAATTATTAGAACAACGATTGAAACGGAGATTACACTTAAGACCTCGTTTGATCAATGCACTGACCCAACGGCCGGTGCACTTAACATGGCCTAAAATACGAAAATAGTACTTGGTATGGTATCGAAATCACATAATTATTAGCACTGAAAACAAGGTTATCTGCATGTTAATATGTAATATTGTAATGACAATTGCAACAAGTTCTAACTTAAATATATACGACATGAAATATTTTGTTTTCTATATGTTTCATGCATTTTCATGATTTTGTTAATCATCTTATAAGTTGTGCTACTAATTAACTTCTATTTAGAGATAAAACTTGCAACTTTTAATTTTAGAGATAAAGAAGGATTTTGAATTTTGATATTGAACAAGAACAGACAAATTAAAGGAAGCGTGAACTATATATATTGAACTTACAGAGGAAATCAATCATCAGTCGTCCATCCGATAGACGGCCACTTGGTTGACGGAAATATGTACGGCCGTTGGGAGGTCCAAAATTGAGTCCTAGACCGTCTGCAAAGCCGCCGGTATCCGAATTAGTGTCCCCAAAGTTGAAGACGATGGGAGTTTTGGTGCACTGGCAATGGACTGAAAGGGGAAGCAATGCAAGTATAAAGAAGAAGGGAAGCATAATAAAGAATTCTTCCTTCATGAGTGCTACTCCCATGATCTCTAATATGGGTTTGGTTTGGTTTGGTTTGACTATATATAGTCATCAATGATTCTATTTATACACATCAAAAATTAGAAAGGTAGGGTAAATTAGAGCTACTTATGGTGGGAACAAGTTGAAATCCCGTGTGTTTTTTGGATGGAATGCTGATGAAATGATGGCTGATGGTTTTAAGGAAGTAGTCGTGAAAAATACGTATAAAGTACAAACAAACAAACAAAAGAAGAAGAAGAAAGAAAGAGGTCATTAAAGACCGTCAGGCTTAAGTGAAATTCTTCAAGCGTATTTCATGTGAGTAGTGACTTGCCCCCGTCAAATGGATCAAATACGGTGCATTTTGGATGAAAATTGAAACCCATTGTTTGACGGAAATGTGATGTAATATTGCGCGTTCAAAACAGTCATGGGCCTAGCAAATTTTAATGTGATTTAATTCTTGGCCATATACCAGAGAATTAATGGTACATAGCAACAGCACATCCAGCTGCTGATGCATGGATTACAACTAGCAAATTAAAGTGGGATTAGTCATTCTCTTACCACTAATTTCTTTTGTTTTCGACAGAAGTTTTGATGGTTGAATTGACAAAACCCAAATGCAAAGTGTTAGGTAATAACAAATAAAAGGTCAGAATCAACTGCTGAAGTGCTAACCCTGATTCAAAACATGCATAAGCAACGTCAAGACAACTGCTAAACATTAAAAATGAATTCATTACCTTTTTCATGTAGATTCAAAATCCATTTCCCAAGGTTTAATAAATACAAAGTCCGTGATAGAATATTTATCAATGGAATATTAATGATGATTTGGAGCTTGGAAGAGGTTGCCCTTTCTAGGTTGAAGTTCAGATCCAAGTAATAATCTCCTGAAAGGGGAATTCATTCATATCTTCACATGTTTACTGTTCCATGGACTCATTATCTAGCTATTTAATAGTAATCACTAGCAGCGATTCCTCGTTTCACAAGGGTTTGGCTGGAAGCAGAGTAATTTGCTTTTCTGCAATTTTATCTGATGTTGGGGAGTTAAAGACTGTTTATAAATTGGACTACAAGTTTCTTGGGAAGTGGATCTACCAAGGAATCATGTTTGACATGTTGAGTTGAGTGCTGCTATTGGACATCTATCACTTACACAGAGGCAAATAGAGATTGAGCACAACATTTTTCTTATTATACATACTATCATCATAGTCAAGATACACACACCTTTGTTCTTGTGAGGAGTTTTAAAGTATTATTACAATGGCAGAACATTTTATCTCTACATGCTCAAAGAGACAATCAAGTGGATCGGTTAACTCAGTAAACTGCAACTGAATTGGCCATCTGATACAGATAGCTTCTCAGCCTTTGTAACGGCGTCCAAAGGAAGAGGAACGAAGCTTCGAGATGGCCCATAAAAGTGTGGGAAGCTGTTGGAGCCATCTACAACCTCATATATTAATCCATCTCCAAGCTGCAGAAAATGCACATTTCAGAAGGAGGAGCT
Source organism: Corchorus capsularis (assembly GCA_001974805.1). Taxonomy (NCBI): domain Eukaryota; kingdom Viridiplantae; phylum Streptophyta; class Magnoliopsida; order Malvales; family Malvaceae; genus Corchorus; species Corchorus capsularis. The sequence goes on from AWWV01012848.1 coordinate 12,723, forward strand.
CATCACATCAAGAATTTGAAATGAGGGCATATATAATTAACTATAAACATAAACGAAAGGATCAACGCTTGGCAAATGAAATGTATGTATATCATGAAGGTTTTGCTTCAAGGATAGAGAAACAGTGTTCCTATAAATTTCAACTCTGAACTATCTAAGGACTATCATGTTCTTTAAGGTTTCCATACCCACTTAAAATCCTTTCTCATAATCCTATAAGTTCCACTTAGGGCCTTCTTCCTTTTTTTTTTTTTATGGAAAACTTTGGCTAGAAAAACTCATGATCTCCAAAGGAACAAGTTGAGAAATGAATTACAGTGTCAACTCAAGATATTTATGATCAGCCTTACTGCATTATTTATGTGCAAATGCTAAGCGTATAAAATTGTCTACAAGCCTTTCCTTCTTATTCTTTGTCTTCCATTTTGAGTATCAGAGCCACTAAACTTTTGCTATAAGACTTTCACCAACTTAAATAATGTTGCAAAAGATTTCAAGACAATTCCCTACATGTTTCAAGTAAACACAAAATCTCTCCTTTCATTTCCAGAAATGAACAGTTAATTACTACTTTGCTGCCTCACTAGTAACTATAATAATTGAAAGTGCATTTTAAGTTTTTCACATTTCTCCATTTAAGGCCAAACATTAGGACATTAAAATAATCAGTATATTGCAACCAAGTACAGATCAAATTTATGTTCTTTTCAACTTGATGTCTAAAATTAACTAGCAAAGAGCCAAAGACAAGAGTAAGAAATGAAGGGTTCATTAGCCAACATGATGTGTTCTTTTTACCTTCTTAGCATCAATCTGAAGAAGGTACAAATCCACTTTGACATTAGAGAAAAAGTTCTGCAATGTCGGCTTCACCTGCAAATTAAGCAAAAACATGACCCAATTACATTTTATTATTATGTAATTAAACAGAGCATATTTGAACCAAAATAAGCAAAAGAACTGAAGAGAGACCCTCACCTGATGAAGCGAGCTGAGGTGAATAAAACCAGATGACTTGTCAAGGTCTCCGCCATAAACAGAGCCATCCTTTTGCAGCGTTTCCCATTCCTCAGCCGTGCTAATCCTGTACACGAATTCTTCTCCTCCACCGGCAGCCATTCTTTCTTACCAACCACTCTTTACGCTGGAATTGGAGGCTCCAATCAAAGCAAAGCGTTGGCTAATGTACGGCCCTAGCGCCAGATAGGCTTTAGTCCAATTTTCCTTTTATGGGCTTTCTTTTTCTTAAAAGTAAGTCCATAGCCCACCCATATAAAGGCTTTCAAAGACTTCAAAGCATTTTAGAAGTTCAAAATGCCTTAAAAACCGACATCGCCGCATTAAGCCGTTAACTGCGAGGTTCCGCTGTATATACAGTCCCCAAAGCCACCGTACTTTATTTTCTTTCCTTGTACTTTCATTTCAAGTTCAACAACCAACACATCAAACATGGCTGCTATAGCAAAACTAAACTTGCTTTCTCCTCTTGATTCTGCCTTTCATCGCAATGAATTTCCTCTCATTTCTGGTTCTGTACTTCCCAAGTTAAGAGATTTTCGTTTGTCTAACATTAATGTCCCGCTGAAACGCTCGAGAAATTCTTCAATTCTTCCCGTAATCAGAGCCCAAAACTCTCCTGGTATGGGTTAATAGCTTAGCAAACTGCAACGTTAGCTTTACCAGTATTTACTTTTACTCTACTTTTTTTTTCTTCAGTGGAGTTTGACAAATGGGTGTCTCTGAATTTTACTGGTTTTTTTTTTTGACTGCTAGTAGATTATACCCCAGATGCAAAATTTTATAAAGTGGAAGCGATTCTCAGGTGTTCTTCATTATATTCTATTTCCTTTTCTTTAAGGGCCTGCGACTTTGATCAATTTCTTAGTTTAGCATTCTATTTTTTTCTTGTTTCTTTTTCGTTTGCTGAATTTTTGAACGGATTAGGCCTTGGCGAGTCCAGCAGGTTTCTTCGGTAAGAGTTTCTACAACTTCACAACTGATGTCTGCATTGTAACTTATCAAGATTTTGTTCTGTTTACTGTTTTTTCAGTAGAGAGTACTAAAATCTTGTGAAATTCCTTTAGCCACTGTTTACTTAAAAATTGGACCTTTGGTCTGTTTTCTATCTTAGTGGTAGCAATTTCGTCATGGCTAGATATCAGGTCACACGACATAGCTGGTATGGGAATTGGGACCTTTTTGGTTTGTTTATAATAGCATAAGATCAGTGGGGAGGGGGACTGACTCAATTGGGAATTGGGACATTTTTGGATGGTTAAAGCAAATGTATCACACCAATGCATTGTTAATCTCCTCAACTCACTCGTGTTTGATCTTCATTTTCATTGCTTCTAGAATAGTCTCAATGAGCTCATTCCTGCATTGCCACTCTTCCAAATGATGAGCTGATTAGACTGACCAATTTATACCTGAATAAAAACATTTTGGTAGATATTGATGAGCTTTGCTTGTTTGGCCAAACCAAGGCCTCTTCATCAAAAAATTTTACTTCTTTTAAGCCTGTTTTGTTGTATCTCTAGCCCCGTTATGTTCCACAGGACATGGACAAACGCCCCTGCTGACCTAACTCTTGGTTCCTTTTTGGAAATAAAAATTTAGGGTCTTCTGAAAATGGGTATTCGTGGTGTTACTGTTTCTGATGTTCGAGGCTTCGGTGCTCAAGGGGGTTCAACAGAGAGACATGGTGGTAAGCTTTTCACTTTTCGCATACAACAGGTTGTAGGGTTTACCTCTTCCTTATTTATTTTGTCTATGTATTATCATCTATCTGATGGAGAAGATGTTGAGGAATTCATCAGATTTTATTGGTGTATGTGTACTTAGTCAATTCTGCACTCGTATCTTAGGCAGGCTTTAGATTGCTGATATTCCTTCTTTTGTAAATTTTCTTCATGTTTATTGTTCTATAGGCTCTGAATTTTCTGAAGATAACTTTGTTGCTAAAGTCAAGATGGAAATTGTGGTGAGCAAAGATCAGGTATATATACGTATACCATCTGAAGAGTCATTTTTCGTAAAATATGATTTACTATATGGTTGTCATCCGTGCTCATTTCCTGCCATGTTCATTCGTACTCATTTCCTGCCATGTTCATTCGTACTCATTTCCTGCCATGTTCATTCGTAAATGTTATCCTGCCAAAGGTGGAAGCTGTGATAGATAAAATACTTGAGGAAGCAAGGACAGGAGAGATTGGTGATGGCAAGATTTTCTGTAAGGATTCAAACTGTTTATTCTGAATTTCTAGTTATAGAATCTTCCAATTGCCTTTCTACTGATATTTTGGGATCTTAACTATCATGTTTATTTAAGTATAAAACACCTGTTTAATGAAACTTTTAATGAGGTTTTGTTTGGAACTTTATAGTCTGTGTTTCATGAAGGAAAGGTGGTCTTATCACCAATTTGGTGTTATGGGGAATAAGGATCAAATTCTTCATGTTTGTGCTGGATATTTGAAAAAATAGGAATATTGATCAAATTATGCATGTCTAAATCTAATTATCAGAATAAATGCAGCTGTATCATGATGTCTTCCATTAATTGACTTTTGTTTACTGCATAATCTCACTGACTACATTGTCTTGAACATGTTTCTTCCTCTTTTTTGTTTCTACCTGTGTCCTATCCACATATGCTAGTCTGAAATTGTTACTCACAGTACAGAATGATCTATTTTTATGCTGCTTATAGATGAAGAATTTAGGCTCTTTATTATGGTTATCAACACCACCACTCAAACTTTTTGATCAAACTCTGTATGATGATCACTTGTTTTACAGTGGTACCAGTTTCGGATGTTATAAGAGTTCGCACAGGTAAGACTCTTATAACCATGCAAGATTAGCGAACTCATTATTTCTTTGCTTAAGCATCATTACCTGAAGAATAAGTGCCTCATCTAGTGTGCTTTAATAACTGTCCACACACAAATTTCAGGTGAACGTGGAGAGAAAGCTGAGAGGATGACAGGAGGACGTTCGGATATGTCAGCCACTGCATTGAGCTAAGCTGCAAGATCAGCGCAGCCAACTCGCATCACAACCTTTGTTGCACAGCCTACTTTAATCAAACTGGCTGATGCCTGTTGTAGCAATAGATGCTTAAGATACTGCCATTGTTCTATGCATCAACTCGTCGTGAATAAAAAATAATTTAAAGGAAAAGACAAGTGGTGTAGTTTTCCATCTTTTCAGAATTCAATGAATAAAAAAAGGAATTGAATGATCAAGAAGATTATGCTTTTTCAGATTTGTCCAACTTTAGTTAAACATTCCTTGTGTTTAAAACAGAGCTGGTGGAGAAATCCATACAGAAGATAACAAGCAAAACAAGTCTTTCATGGCGTTTTTGTGTGGAAGTTTGCAGCCCATTTGAGCTAGGGGCCCATTCTTCGGGAAAACTGTAAAAAGGTGTGCAGTGATGGGCCTATTTTCCTGGCTGCCTTATTTTATGCCAACATCAACATGTTCTTGCCATTCTATTCACCTCTCCCGGTTCATGCTTTTGTGGCCTCATTGGATCATGAACCACCGCCTTCTTGGGGCGGTAAGCTCAAGGCTCCGCCTTGAGTTTGGCAGTTGGGACCATCTACATGGAGACCACCTCCTCCGGGTTCAATAATGCCTCTCAATTTCCATGTTCATGGATGAAGCAACTAGGAAGGAAAGAGGAGACGGAATAGAATACTATATGCTACAACCATTTTTACTTGCTTAACCCACCAAAAAAAAAAGTCAATTTGTTGACTTTTTGGGCTAAACTAAAATGGGCACCAATACCATTTTGAAATTCCAATTCCAATAAATTATGTCTTATCAATATATTAAAATTAGTTTTAAATGAATCTAGATCCTGCCCTCCTTATTTCCTAAGATTTCTAGTACTAAATTATAGTAATAATCATAGATGTGAAAATCATGTAAATAATAATATTTTGAAAATTGGGCCAAAAAAGAAATATTTTGAAAAAGAAATTAGTATTACTCTATTCTATTCCTTGGAGGGAAACCGACCTCCCAATTACCAAACAGGCTCCGAATGAACAACAACGCGTGCAAATCAAGCGTCGTTATAACGGCGTCAGGAAGGACCGAGCTAACGAATATGTAAAATTAAAAAAGAAAAGAAGACGGCGTTCCGTCAATGTAAGATTCTGTTAGGATCTATAAATACCCAATCTCCAAATCCGCGTAAAACATTGAAAGACAGCTCCTTTGATTTCGAGGGCGAGAGAGGGGTGTAGATCTTCGCTTCTCTCCTTCCTTCCACTCACCGTATTAACCGCTCGCATTTCTCTCAGGCAAGTCTCTCTCTCTCTCTCCATCTTTCTTCTCAAAACCTGAAAAAGGTAGTTATTTTCATTTCTCACTTTATTTTGTTCTACTTTGGCTGATCTTTCCCGATCTGCCTTCTCTTTTTTGTAGTTCAATTTTGTTTCACAGTTCTGTTAAATCACTTCATTTTCTCAATTTCGTTTGTTGTTTGATCTGATCTGAGTCTTTGAAGCGTCGTAAGTTTGTTAAATTGCTCCGATCTGTTTCATTTGAATTGGAATTAGGTCGTAGTAGAGTGGATTTAGATTGTTTATGTGTTGATCTGGATCAATTGAGGTCTGTTCGATCGATCTTATATTTGATTGCAATTCTGGTCGTTGGATCTGCTCTGATCTTGAATACTAGTAGTATTTTGTTTAGATTTCAATAATATTGAATTAATGGCTTTGGAAATTTATATCTGAATTTTTGGTGCATGGCAGACGTGACAATATGGGGCTGTCTTTCACGAAGCTATTCAGTCGGCTTTTTGCCAAGAAGGAGATGCGTATTTTGATGGTTGGTCTTGATGCTGCTGGTAAAACCACCATCCTTTACAAGCTTAAGTTGGGAGAGATTGTCACTACCATTCCCACCATTGGTGAGTCGCTTTCTTTCTTATGAAATTCTAACGTTTGTTATTCGAGTCAATTTTGTTGTCAAAAATGATTTGGCTAACTATGTTGTATAATCTCTGTAGGTTTCAATGTTGAGACCGTGGAATACAAGAACATCAGCTTCACTGTCTGGGATGTCGGGGGTCAGGACAAGGTAATTTGCTTCATTGCATTCTTTGTTTTAACTTGAAAGATTGCATCGAAGGAGAAATGCTGGCTGTTTATTGTTTATATTTCCCCTTGTTAAAAGAATTGATCATGGATTAGTAATTGAGCATCTGACCTTAATAAGTCTAGTTCCATGAAAGTGTAGAACACATGATGCTAGACCTCTAAGTAGAGGTGGGTGCTTAGTAGTCAATATTGGACCTTAGGTTTGCGTATATCTTAGATCTTGTCAGATCTGTTAGAATAACGAAATTGTTTATGGTGTGTTAGTTGTTCCTTTAACTAATTTGTTTTGATTCTCTATGCAAAGATCCGACCTCTGTGGAGACATTACTTCCAAAACACCCAAGGACTTATCTTTGTGGTTGATAGCAATGATCGTGATCGTGTTGTTGAAGCTAGAGATGAGTTGCACAGGATGTTGAATGAGGTATTTTGAGCATAATTCTCTTTGTTACTGGTTTAATGATTCCAATTAACATGATTGTGGGATTCTGAGAAATTGCACTCTAGAGGGGTTGCATGCCGACAATTTATGTATTATATTTGTTTGAATCCGGCAGGATGAGTTGAGAGATGCTGTACTGTTAGTTTTTGCTAACAAGCAAGATCTTCCAAATGCTATGAATGCTGCTGAGATTACTGACAAGCTTGGTCTTCACTCTCTCCGCCAGCGCCACTGGTAAGATGATGAATTCCCTCTCTTGGTGTCTGGGTTCGGCCCTTTCTGTTTCTAGACCTCCTTATCACCCCCTGGATTATACATTTTGCAGGTATATCCAGAGCACATGCGCCACTTCTGGTGAAGGACTGTATGAGGGGCTGGACTGGCTCTCAAACAACATTGCAAACAAGGTATTGGAGTTGTGAATTGTAGCTTACTGTGTTTCACTTTCTCCTACCTTCAATTTACTTATGCTGATATACGAATTTACTTATGCAGGCATAGATGATCATACTTGAGTTCAGTCTCACACTCCTGCTAATGTTGGCCCCTTTTGGAGTTATGAATATCTGCTCAGTTTAATTTTTCTGGTTTTTTGGTGTTTCTCGTTTCTTTCAAACATTACCATTTGTTACTTGTAGTTTAAGAATAATTGATAAATTTTCAGTTTCCTTTATATGGTATTATCTCGATAGCTGCTAAAAATTTTTTTGTCCCCAAGTTCTGGCCCTACTTATCTTGGTGGAAATTGATGGTTAGCCGGTTTGGTCACTGTAATGTTAAATATACAGCATTTCTTCATATCATTTCTTAAATGCCTTTTTCCGCATATAATTGGACCTCATCTCACAAGAAATTTTGTTTAGTTAATTGATGATCATTAAATTCAATTTATTAATGATGGATGTGAAATGGGTTCCAATAACCCAGCAAGCCGATCAGGATGATGAATAACCAATAGAGAAAACAGAACACAGGCGATAAAACAGGTTTCCTGCGGATGTTCCGTAGCACTCCGCAAAATATGATGCACAGATCTAGGTGTATTTCTAATGGCAAAATATGTTCCGGAGTATTGTTTAAAAAAAAAATCTAGGTGTATTTCTAATGGCAAAAAATGATGTACAAACGAAAAGAATTAACCATAAAGAAGGTATTTTTGCACAAAAATGAATGATCTGGACTATTCTCTGAATTAATCTCTTTTATCTAATTAAGAAATAAGCACTAGTGAGAATCAAAACCCCGAATATTTCTGGTGAAGTGGAAAGGAGATTCTGAGAGATGAGGGAAGAGACTTTCACCGAATGAATATCCTGAACATCACAGGAAATTAGCTTGCAATTCTCCAGTAACCAGCCAATTTCCAAGGTTTGAATGGGGAGAGGCCTAAAGCTTCAAATCTACAACTTTTATTTTGGCTAAGCATTGAATTTAGATAAAAGAAAATAAAGTTCCAAATCCAGCTATATACATTACTCTGTTCATAATTTGAAATCTAGTGAAACAGATGCTTAAACTTTGAATATCCCCACCAGACCTCTGAACAAGTAGTTTTACCATCTTTCTGAAAATAGCTACAATACAAGTCGCGTGGAGGAATCATATTTGTGACTTCCAGAAGTAATTTGAGGCCCAGTGCAAGAAAAGAGAAGGATGAGAAATCAGACACCTCTGCAGCTCCATCAAAAATGATATATAGGAAATGCTTCAAATGTTGGTTTCTTCACATCTAATGAGGCTACTCAGTTCCGAATGCTACTTGAGAATTTGTTCGGAAAGATTGAACCAGGATCAACTAAACTTGATGTCTCTATGACTGAGAAGCAAAAAAGCATGCCAAAATACATAACACTCTCCCGGTACATTAAGAAATAAGACCACCTCTGCCACCACAACAAACGTTTACACTCCATAAGCATACCGGATAGTATCAACCTCCTTTGAATAATATTAGAACACTACTTAAGTAGTTTGAAAAGAAGTCAATGGCCAAGGAGCAATTGACAGCGCTTGCTGATGATGGTTTTGATAAGCCTCTTTCGGGATGATGGTACCCCAATGGTTGCCATGTTAGTTTCTTCTTGCATGATTAACATTAAGTGAGTCTAAATCTGGTGTTTCTGTAAGGTTCTCCTCACCTCCAGGAAGTTGGTTTGAAGGCCCAAAAACAGCCATTTGTTCTCTCAAGTTTTGAACAGCATCATACTTGTTTGCCAATTCCATAAGCACCTTGATCCTCCTGAAAGAAACATTGCTAGGCTTCTGTCTCTTCTCTATCATCTGCAAGAAACACTTTTCCGCCTCCACAAGCTTCCCCAAATCACAAAGCAGATCAAACAACACATCAGATACCAAAGTGAAAGACCCAAAATCCTTCTCGACCATGTCATTCCACAACCGAAGTGCCATCCCCACCTTTTCATGCCTTCTAAACAACCTAATTAGAAACATACAAGATTGTGTACTTGGTAGGCACCCAGAATCCATCATCCTCTGATACAAAGTATACGAGCTTTTCAAATCATTGGACCAAAAAAAGACCCTAAAGAACAGATTGTACGTATTTGCATTGGGACTCAAACCCTTTCCCACCATTTCATCCATCAAACTATAAGCATCATCAAGCCTCTTTGCAATACAATAATTTCGAATCGCAGCATTGTACGCTGGAACATCCGGGTAACATCCATGCTCCTTCATTTCCTTCAAAACATCCCTAGCTTTATCAGGCTGGCCAATCAATCCCAATCCCCCAATCAGACTCGTATACGTGATCACATCAGGCCACATTTCCTTATTTCTCATCTTTTCTACCATCGTATACGCTTTTTCCATTTCTCTATTCTTGCAATACACATCAACCAAACAATTACATGTAACAACATCTGGTCTAATACCCAATACCCTCATTTCCTCAAAAAACTCCTCGGCTTCCTCTGAGGATTTCCACCCGGACAAAAGAATATTAAAAGTCTGCAAATTTGGCCTGAATTCATGCTTTAATCTATGATAAACATTCCTAGCATCCGTCATACTTTTCTCTTGACACAATGTCCTCAACAAAGCATTAAAACAAAGCGTATCAAGTTCAGGAACAAGCTTCTTAAACTTCCAGAAACTTTTTACAACCTCTGTAACAGAACAAACCTTAGCAACTCTAGCTAAAACAACTTGCATAGTTCTTGGGGTTATCAAAGACCGATCTTTTTTCTTAGCCTCAATCAAAACCTCCCAAATTAGATCAAACTTACGGCTTCTACCCAAAATATAAAGCATATTATCCAAAGAAGAGGCGGTGTGATAAAACCCTCTTCTTTTTCCAGTATACTTAAAGAACTCAAAAGCTTGTAAGGGGTTCCCATGGCTGAACCTAAACCTTTTTAGTACGTTGTCGATTATATCATTTGAGAGAAAAATCCCAGTTGATTTTAAGGATTCGATCAAGTTAACTGAAGAGGTAGAGCTAGTTATTATGCGATAGACGGTCCCCGCGTCGTCGTTTTGGGGAGAATTGGAAACAGAGGAAAAGAATTTGAAGGGAAAAACTGAGAATGATGAATCGTACCTTGAAGTGGGATGGCGCGAGAGAAGGATACGAATTTTCATTTCCTTATTCAACAAAATGCTGAAGAAGCGTTTTCCTTTCCTTTCCTGTGATTTTGTTTCAGGCTTTCGCTTATTCGCCGCTCCTCTATTCTGTGATAACGGCGGGGCTGAACTCTGAAGAAGAAGCGCGATCACTTAAACGCTGCGTTTACGTTTCAAGTGCTACTCAAAAGCAAAAGTAAACGCTGCGTTTTTGTTTATGCCTAAAAGGACATTGAGGGAAAATAATGGAAGGTATTATAAGACTTAGTTTGGTATTGAGGTTGCAGTTTAGAATAGCTTGGTTTGGAAAAAGTGCTTTTGAGAAGTGCTTTTTTAAATTACGGTAGAAAAATGTAAATAATGTTTGGTATTGCTATGAAAAAATGGGGTTTAAGGATAAAATGTCTAAAAAGGATATACTAGTTAAAAAGGAAAGAGAAAAATAATTAGAGGATTTTAGTCATTTAATATCCAAAAGCACTTTTGAAACGCAAAAGCACCTAAGGATTAGCTTCTCGGGTTGACTTGACTTTTGCGTTCAAAATCAGCTTTTGACACAAATTAGGATTTATTTGGTATTGCGTTTGGGTTTAAAAGCAGCTTTTTTATCTTCAAACGCAATGCCAAACCAAGTCTTAGACAAAAGTTCCATAAAAAAGGTACAATCTACAAGGAGGTCCATAATTAGCCATCTTCCTTCATTTCTTTTCCTCCTCTATTTCATTTCCATTTTCACCCAATACAAAGTAATAATTATTGAGGAATGACTATGATTAACCATTATTAGAATTCGACTCTAGATTTATTGGAGGTTTGATAATTGTCGCGGTATGTGTATTTTTATATATAAAAAAAAATTATCATCAAGCATGATTGTCAAAATGTTCTACAACATTTAACAAAAAAAAATGTTCTAGCAACAGAGATATAGCTAGAATGTGAAGAAGTTGCTCAAGCTTAAAAACAAAGCTGAACAGTTATCCAAGGCAGTGGTGATTGCTGTCAACCTGGATATATATACAAAACCTCTTTGATATATGATCATTTGAGGCATAAGAATCCTTGCATTACTTGGCAGAGGTTGGTGTGGTTTTCTTGTTATATTCCTAAGCATTCTATAATTGTTTGGATGGCTATATTGGGTAGATTACCTACCAAAGACAGGTTGAGAAGCTGGAATATACAACTTGATTCCCTTGATTGTATACTTTGTAGGCAACATTTTGAGAGCAGGGACCATATTTTCTCTGCGTGTGACTATTCAAAGAAGTTATGGGAAAGGATTTTAAGAGCTTGCAGTTTGACAAAGTTAGTTGGTGATTGGCAGAGTGAATACCAGTGGGCTACTACAAAACTCAAAGGGAAATCTCTCATCTCTTTAATATTGAAGTTAGCTTGGAATGCTTATATTTATGTTGTTTAGCAAGAATGCTATGCTCGAATTTTTCAAAAGAAGATGAGGAGGTGGTGGCAGATTCTATTAGACTCAAACTACTTGGCCTTAAGAATGTTGCTAAAGATCCTGTCGATATTTCTCTTTGTAATAGTTGGCGTTTGAAACTAGATTGGTAGCTATTTCCTTTTGTAATAGCTTTTTCTCTCTTGTCTCAAGTCTTTTTCTTTAGTAGTTGCTATTCTGACAACTAATTTCCTTGTAAAGACAGTTTTGAGTAGAAGTTCTCTTTCCTGTTACTGGATGAATATACATATATTTATCAAGAAAAAAGAAGTTCTACAACAATAAGTTAATCAAGATGTTAAGCATAGCTGGATTTTTCACCTATCAGTTAATAATTTAATCTAATCTAACGATAACGTTTGGACCAATTTCATTGGGCTTTCAAATCCACTTGGAGACATATTGAAATTTATTTGGAGCGGATGTCGACTGACTGGTCCGATGCGAAAATGGCAAATTTCCACTTCGGTCGTACGTGAAGAGGTTCATGTTTGGGTTAAAACTTAAAGAAGACTGAAAAGAATCAGAAAATACAAGAAGATTATTTATTCATTTACTTTTCAACGAATCAACGCTTCTAAATTTCTAAGGTTTGACATTATTAATGTGTTAATGCACTCTAAAGTCTAAACATGTATAAACCCTACGAAATCTTAGACGTTGATGTTATTATATATCATGTCTAGCGATGGACTGGCAAATGGACCGGAGCTTTGAGCAGAGAGGAGGCCGCCGATCCACTTATCAGATCGTTGACGATGATCAAAATTATCTCTGACAGTTTGATGACATTGTTATCATCCACGTCTATGGGCGACGTGGCAATGGGCCCACCCGTCCTATAACTATTGTGACAATCTATAACATGGTTGGTTCCATCTTTAACAGAGTCGAAGGTCTTCCAATAATCATGTGCAGATGCAGAACTAAATGAGTTCTGGAAATTCCCCAACGAAGTGCTGTAATCATTTTGGCAAGCCCCTAACCGTTGCTTGCCGAGTGGGTCAGTCAATGTTCCAAGAATGCCCGGGATTCGATCGAGGGTACTTTGAATTTGCATGATGGTTATTGAAATAGAGATGAGGCAAAGGCCTTTCAAATCTGCGTTAACAGACCGAGGGTCATTGTTCAGACTTGTGCTGCAGAAATTGTAGTCTTGGGTTCTCTTACAAATACCGTCAATCAAGGCTGAATCAGCATGGCTACCGCTGAAGAAGAGGGAGGTCATAGCTAGGAAAATGAAGAATTTGAGGGAAGCCATTTTTTGATGTGTTATAACTAATCAAAACGCCAGAAATTTGATTGAATTATATATATGTACAGTGGTCATTCCAAAATATGGTATGCAAATCGGCTTGATCGAATTATGGTAGGCAAATCCACCAAAAAAAAAAATTAGTGCAGACATAAAATCCTGCCTTCCAAAATAGTAAGATTTTTTTATTTTATTTTTTTTGTGAAAAATTTTTAATAGATGAGGGAAAGACTCAAAGACCAATCTGCCTTCAAATCCTATTGGACTTCGGAGGCTATAGGGCTGTAGCCATATGTTGCAACTTAGTTGGCTTGGAGCGGATATCGACTGACAGACAGGTGCAACCATGGCAGATTTTCCACTGCAGGGGTAAGGCCGCGTGAAGAGGTTCATGTTTCAGTTAAAACCATCAGAAAATACAAGAAAATTTATTCAATTATTACTTTTCAACGCTTCTAAAATTTCTAAGGGTTGCACATTAACGTATAAATAACGCAGTATATAAGAAATCTTAGACGTTGATGTTATTATATGATCATTGATCATCATGCATGGTGTAACATTAATCTAGAAATGGAGTGGCACATAGACCGGAGTTTTGTGCAGAGCGGCGCCCGCCGATCTCCTTATCAGATCGTCGACGATTATCAGGACTATCCCCGACAATTTGATCACGTCGTGATCATCGCCGTCTATGGGGGACGTGGCAATCGGCCCATCCATCCTATAACCATTATGACAATCTATAACTCGGTTAGTTCCATCTCTAACAGAATTGAACGTCGCCCAATAATCATGTCTGGATGCAAAAGTAAATGAGTTGTGGAAATCCCCCACTGAAGTGCTGTAATGATTCCGGCAAGCCTCTAAACGTCGCTTCTCGAGTGGATCATTCAATTTCGCAAGAATGCCCGGGATTCGATCCAGGGTGCTTTGGACTTGCGTGATGGTTAGTGAAATAGAGATAAGGGCAAAGCCATTCAAATCGGCCACGTTTGGGGACCGATTATCACTGCTGAGACGTTTGCTGCAAAATTCGTAGTCTTGGGATTTCTTACAAATGGTGTCAATCAAGGTGAGATAATCATCAGCATGGCAACCGCTGAAGAAGAGGGAAATCATAGCTAGGAAAATGATAACCATGGCAGAGAAACATTTGAGGGTAGCCATTTTCGTGTTGTCAAAATGCGAGAAAGATTGAATTATATCATGTACAGTAACGTTCAAAGTAATTATGATGCATTAACAAATATGGTAAGATCGAATTAGTATGATATCCCCTGGAATATTTGTTACCAATTATACTATAAAGTAATAAACCAAGTTCGTGTATTGAAAATTAAAATGATTTATTTCCACCAATTCACCGAGATATATTCGGCTCACAAAGTGCAGGCATAAAATCCTCTGCCTTCCAAAATAGTTTATAAAAAAATCAGGCATTTGAAAAAGATTTTGATTTGACATAAATCCCACGTTGTATAAAATGTTAGATTATATATAATTTTTTTTTCCTTTAAATAGAACGTTAATGGCATTGGACCTAGCGGGGGCAGGGCAGCTGTTAATTGTTATACAAGATAATAAAACTTACAAAATCACTACAGAAATATATATTCACTAAAAAAGAATTAAAATTGATTACGTTCATTAGGACTTTAATATGGAAGGGAGACCCACAACAACAACATTGTGAAACATGGACGCTAAGTCATTTTCAGAAATTTAAAGAACTAATTAATAAATTATGGTACCACTTTATTTTTTTAATTTTTTGATCAAATGGTACCACTTTATTACAGTGGCAGAAAGCAGAATTTATTGTAAATGAGATACTAATATCAGACCATAAAAAACTATAGTGTTGAGAAAAAAATTTAGGATTCTGTCGTCCATTTCAATGTTAATATTTAAGGAATCCAGCCTGGTTATTGATGAAGACAATTCTTTTGGCAAAAGAAATCAATAAAAAGCAAAAATTGCAACACGTGATTTACAAACATTTACTACTATATTTTCATTTCTTCATCATCAAAGATTGCTGCAAAAAATTTATACATTAATGGCCCATTTCTGCAGCTACTCTCCTTAGAAAACACACAGTCCATAAACTCATTTCGAGGAAAACACTATCAACAGACACATCAAACTATTGACTCCAATATCACAATTCATCACCAAGGGGCAACGAAAAAAAAAAAAAAGAAAAAGAGCAAAAAGCAAAACTTGAGAAGATTTTGTATCCTTTAATCCCTTTTTTAAAATATAAGAGACTCCCCCTGTTCTCCGTAGGGAAAAGGTATCTGCTCCCCCATTTCTTTTCTTTTCTTTTCTTTTCTTTTTAATTTCTACAATCTATGATTTAAGTAATTAGTTGCCGTTTTGATCCTCCTTCAAGTTTCAACCAATTGTTTAGGCAGCAGATGGGGCTGTCACGTATTTGACAGCACCAGCTTCTGAAAGTGCCGCCAGGAAAGGTTGCAGGTTCACAGGCTCCGCCTCTGTTTCAGCGACGGCTGGTAATTTCTTGTAATCAAGAGACTCGTCGTTGTAAATGTCCCACCATTTCTGGACAAGCATCTTGATGTCTTCTCTTTGCATGTTTTCTTCTTTCCCTGTGTACCTCCATGGTTTTGATCCCTGCAGTTCATATTTCCACATAGTTAAAAATCAACAATCCTCAAATATACCAACAATAAGATAGAAAAAATTCGACACTTTCTTGTTTAAGCTTTTCTTACCGCTGCACAGTAGTGAACAACTTTGACTTTGTCAAGCTCCACATTCTCAGGGTGACGCCATAACATGGCAAGAACAAGATTGTACACCAAAGGAATTGGCCTGTAGATGTCCTTGAAGTACATGTTCAAAAAGTCCTGTAAACAGGCAAAACATCAAAGTCAAAATTAGTCCCACATCCAATCATTTCCTTTGCTTTCCTTACAATCATTAACTTAAAAACTTTAAGTTAAAAAATCCTTTTCCATAATTACCTGCTCAGCAAATGGGGTGGGAGGGGTGATTTGAAGGGTCTTCAAAAGATCTTCATAAGTAGAAAGGCTGGGCTCAAATACGAACATGCCAGCATTGAAGTAAAGAGCCGGGGGTTGACCCATCTCGGCTGGCCACTTGACTTTATCAGGGCACTGTTGGCAGTAACCGATCTTGTATTGTGGAGTGTGGCTCCATGTTTTCTCGCAGAAACAGTCCATCACGGCGTAGAAATGGCCGTCCGGCAAATCAAACAGGTGATCTATGTTTTCATACACCTGAATGTCTCCGTCCAAGTAAATCATCTTACTGTATTCCACAAACTGCATCAACAAAAAATCAAACACCTCAATTAATTATTGACAGGATTAAATTTAATCTTGACAAAAACTAACGTTAAAAGTCAAATCTTAGTAACCTAGTAATTAAAATATTTAATAACCGATCAGATCATGAAGGGGTCTATATGAATCACGTAAATCCAGACATATATCATGCAAAGGGGGCCGGAAATGCAGATGAGAGGCCGCCACGTGTCCAAATGACGCAACGAAATAAACCACGTGTCAAAATGAAGTGAAGGTAAAAGAAACTACGTACCTCCCAAATACGGAGCTTAGAATAGTTGATAACGTAATAAGCCATGGCGAACTGGGTTTGGTTCTCAGGCGGGTAAACGGGTTCAATCTCTCGAACGATGCAACCCTGGTTCTCCAGGATCTTCCGGTGCTCCTCGGGAACGTCCGGCAGAACAGCGACCACTAATGGGTAAGCAGATTTCACTTTCCTTAACCCTTTGACTAAACCTACGACACCTTTGACGTAGTCTCCATTTCCAGCCAAGAAGGTGACATAAGCCCGTTTGGGCAAGGTGACGGGTTTGGTGAAACCGGTGGGTTTTGCAGGAACTTGAACAAGTTCAGGAGCCATGAGTTAAGACTAAAGTTGGGAAGGGACGGGAAGGGAGCGAGCTATAAGAGGACTGAAGAGAGCTCTATCGACTTTGGCTTTTTTTGGTTTGGTTACTTTCTCTGTAAAACCATGGGGAGCATTTAAGGTGTTTAAATAGAACAAGGTGGGGAGTTTAATGTAAAATTTTTTATATTTCAGTTCCGGTTATGTTGGTATGTATGTCGTACACGTGTCCTTAATAATGATCCAACGGTGATAGTATTGATTCCGAGAAAGTTCTGGAAATGGACCTACCGTAATGGTTGCAGTAGAAGAAGCTAGAAGGTCTTTATTTTTTGCGTTTTGCTAAGTAATTATTGGTGGAAAGAGCTTTTTTTTTTTTGGGTTAAAAAAGATATTTTATTTGGTGTAATGATTTGATTTGTTTCTTATTAGATTGTTGGCTCAGAATTAGCAATTTGATTAATGGTGATTTACTAGGGGTTGACGTCTAAAGATTTGTGACCAAAAGTGACCAAATATATGTAATATAAATAAATAAATAAATAAGGAAATTAAAGTGGAACCACAAATTAGAAAATATGACATATTTATGCCTTGCTTTGGTAAGAGGTTGAGAATTTGAGATGGACAACTATAAGGTAGAGAAATCACCAAGATTCTCGACAATTCAAAGATTTTTTGTGCGACATCAAAGCCTTGAATCATGTAGAAGAATTCCTCTCTTTATGCCAGTATATAGTAATTCTCTTTATCTATTACATTAAATCCGATGGACTTCTAAGTTAATTTTTGCAGACCAAGATATTAATACATAGAATCTTAAAGGATCGTAAAATTTGTTACCAGAATTGAAATGAATTTGGCATTAAATTCAAAGTATTGAAATGGGGGGAAATGGTAGAATGAATTAATATATTTTTTTTGTGTAGACTTCAACACTCCCGTTGTTATTTTAGAAAATAACAATTCTATTTCAATTATGGTCTTATTTAGGAAAATTATTTAATAAACGTCAGATTATTATTAGGTGGGACGGACTCACCACGTCATCTATGGGACCAACCAATGATATTAAGACAACTTATCAATTTTCTAAAACCCTATCCCAATAATATCTCAAATTTGGGAACTTACCCTTTATAGAGGAATTATTTTAAAAGGGAGCTAAACATTGGTGTAAAATCGTGTCTAAATTTAAGGAGGTTAATTTGACATGGTAAGATTGTATTGGTTAGTCCTATGGATGACGCGGTGGGTCCGTCCCACCTAATAATTTCTGATGGAGTATATGCTTCTAGAAGTCGGTATTTAATTCTTTTTGGGATCTGGTAAGAAAAAAATAATCTTTTTTAGAGAATAGAGGGTAAATTTTAATTAATAAATAAATAAAAAATAAAATAAGTAGTTTCTTTTAAATTAAGATTTTGAGGTATGAGGTATCCTTCGTTTACCTTTCCATTTTTTTAATAGCTAGAAGTAATTAGTCACGAGAATCCCAAGTCTCAACATAATATAGTTGGGTTAGGTACGTCCCCAATAGGATGCAATTTCCTCTACCACTATTGGTCTAGGTACCATGATTCCTTCTACTAATACTGAGTATAAGGTTCCATAAATATTCAAAAATCCTTTGTGTTTGTCCTTAAATTAAAGTTTTGATTTACTTTGCCTTTGGCCATTATTGAAGCTACTTTCGAACTAAACTTCCGAAGGCAGACACCTTCATTAGTCATTTCTCTGCAACCTAAACAGGACGATTTGATGCTTATGGTCGGTCGGTCCCTCAAATGCTCAATTTCTTTTTCTTTTTTTTTTCAAATAAAAAAATTTTATTAACTTTCGAGAATATTGCATCCACCAATCCAAATTTATCCTGTAATCTGGAATTTTCATATAGTTTTAGAAAACTCTGAAGCTGATTCTTTCTTTGGTCGAAAATTTTTCGATTCATATTATAGGTGCTTTTAGTAATTCCGAAATGTAGATATATTATATATTATATATTAATGAATAAAAATCCGCCATTTTAACACAAGTGTCTCGTCGTTTTTGTCAGATGATTGATATATTTGCTGCTTCTTTTACATGCCCAATTAACTCCACCCCGACGAAATCAAAACCCAGAGCTTGCTTTGCCTTTCGCTTTCCCAAATTGTTTGAACTCAATTAATTCACAATAAGGTGACAAATTATGAAAACCGACGAAAAATCTGTCACTTTTGACTGTTGAAAACAAAGGAGTAAAGAAGACTATCCCGGTCCACGTGCTACAGAAAACAAAGTGGAGCCCTCCCTCGACAGTCATTTTATATTTTGCGGCAACAGTCGGCCAGCTTGTTTGCATGTGATGTGATTCTAAAAGGTTCCAGTGGAATCAATTTCGTGGTTAATAATGGATTAATTGTCACCAAAGCCTTTTGCCATGTCATGCGAGTCAGCATCTTTTTTTTTGCGACGCGTCACTAGACACCACTCCCACTTGGCAAATTACAAACGGGCCAACCGGCCTAGCTGGAATATTTTGGGTGCCAAGCCCAACGATCCGTCATTTTGCTCTTCTTTTTTCTGTGACTTCATTTTGTTAATGGGGAATATACCAGTCGTGAATCACTGAATTAAGGAACCCTTCTTCTATCATATAATGCCTTTTCTTGCTGCATTTTCTCTTCTGCCTTTTAGATAAAACGATTAAGATTGAATTTTTGACTTAAATTCTGTGGCTCAGAATCAGATTAAATCACCAATATAGATCAATGCGTTATTTGAATTTGGTTAGTAGTACTAGTAATAAATGATTGGTGTGACCATTTTATTGATTTTATATTGCACTACTATGTAATAATAATATTGGAAAGGGACTTAAACATGAATAACGAAATGTCATCTTAAATTTTAGATATTCCATGATTTTCTTGAGCTATTGTGGGACAATATGTATGAACCAGCCTTGTTTGGCAGGATATTTATCCATCATGTGTGTCTTCAAGACAACAATTTCTTAGCCATTTGCATTGCCATGAATTTGCCAACTTGCCTTAATAGTCTTTAAACATGTTAACCACGTTCTCTTTCTCATTTCTCCTTTTTGTTTTTAAATCCTTTCCCGAGAAGAGAGGTCTACAAAGAAAATAATTGAAATTGTCCTTTATCATTTTTGTACACTTATTAAACAGAGTCCTTATCTTAAACCTTTGTGAGTATAAAATTTAGACCATACGTCCATACGTACATATTTAAAACGGTAATACATGTTGTGAATATTACCTGAATTAATTAAACAGCGAGACATGTGTCATTATTTAAATCCCATTGAGTTTAGCCAATGTCAAAAGTTACTACTAAATGAATTTGAGATTTTGCAAATAATCTAATTCTTCCTTTGAATGCACTTCAATTTTTCCCTTAAAAAGAGAATTTGAACCTTCTATTCTGAATTTCATTAGGGAGAGAGAGAGAGAGAAACACCATAGTCACTTACAAGAGCCTAAAAGTTGGAGGCTAATTCTAATCAACAATCCAAGGCCCTGCACGGCTGCACCAATCTGCTTTGAAAGTTTAGCCCAATTAGAACTTGCGCTTAATGAAGTGCTCCAGTGTCCCAAAGGCCAAAACCCCGATGGGCCAGAACGGCCACTTATGACTTGTCCACTTATATCGTAGAAATAGGAAAGAGAGAGAGAAAAAAAAAAATGAAAAAACGTTTCGCGCGTGAACGAGGGAAATTTTATAGGATCCGAAAGACCAAAGCAGAGCTACAAATTTATTTTTATCAATTCAAAACCATAACAACTTTCTTAAGAAGAGTGTTTCACAATTTTCATTCAACAAATTAATTCGTCTTTACTCATGGATCTAAGCCAGGTAAAATTCCACCAATCTTCAATGTTAGTAAGATATAATTTTGATTATTATTAATTTTGATTATTATTGTTAGATATATCAGATCGCTTGTTTTTCCATGTTTCATGATTTAATTAAAACATAAAATTTCTCGATGCAGCCTGTGGAAGAAAACTATGCCAATCCAAAAACATGTTTCTTTCATGTCCTCTTCAAGGTGATTTATTGATTCAGTATAATTCCCCGTTTCAATGAATTAGCTAGTTTTAAGATTTTAATTTTTCACATGTTTTTACCAGGCTTCCGCTTTGGGATTTTACATACTTTCAGCTCTGTTCGCCGATAGCTTTGTCATCATATTCGTGATTACGGTTGTGCTTTGCGCTCTTGATTTCTGGGTTGTGAAGAATGTGAGCGGCCGTATCTTGGTTGGGCTTAGGTGGTGGAATGAAATAAATGATCAAGGTGAGAGCGTCTGGAAATTTGAGTGCCTTGACCAAGAGGTTGGTTACCTATACATTTTTACATTTTTTTTTTTTTAAAAATTAATCCCATTTCTTGATTAATTTGCTTTATGGATCATTTTAGGAGTCTTGACTTTGTTTGATTTTTAACTCTTATGTAGTCGTTAGCTCGTATTAATCAAAAGGATTCCTGGCTATTTTGGTGGACATTGTACCTTAATGTAAGTAATTATTATTGGGATAATGGATTGAAAAGGATTTGCTGATGATGATTTCTTTTTATTAGTACTATTGGCATAATGATGTTTTCCCCCTTTTTCAGGCAGCTGCTTGGGTCATTCTTGGGTTATTTTCGCTGGTAAGGTTGCAGGCTGATTATCTTCTAGTTGTGGGTGTTTGTCTCAGCCTTGGCGTTGCCAACATCATTGGATTTACTAAGTGTCGCAAAGGTACAAGATTCTGCCATTTCAGATTTATCAATGATAGTAATTTCAATTCTGTTAGAGTGTGCTAAATGGGATAATGGGTCCTAAAAGTGATTTAGTCTGGTTTTAGTGGGTGCTGCAATGCCCAAAAAGCAATGGTTATTTTGTTGAGAAAGTGTCTCTTGATCATAAAAACAAGATCTTTTACTAGAGAGAAATTATAATTTCTTGAATTTGGTTGAATGTTGCTGCTGAGTGCTGACCCTGCATCAAATTTCCCATGTCCAAGGTAGTGTTTTGTGCTGCCTTGTAATCAGATGTTATTTGTTAGTAACCAGCTAAGCTAAATCCATCCTAAGATTTTTGAAGTTCTTTAAAACAAACCATTATCTTAACAGCCCCGAGGGATTGCATGGAATTGGGCTGCCTAGCCTGGCTGTGGCTGGTCCACAAGAAGAGTGTAGATTTGAGGTTTAGTCCTTAAGTTAATTAGTTGCTCATTGACTCATATGGACAATATTGGGCTAAAATTTGCTATCTTCTACATTGCAAGGAACCCAAGAATCCTATATAAAAATTGAACCCTGCCCAAGCTTTAAATCATTCTTGATTTGGGCAAGTTTGCTTTGACTGAGAACTGATTCTATGGGAAAAAACAAAGAAAAACAAACTTTTGAGTTTTGACTTGATGAATAAGTTAAGCCATTAAGGTTGAGATCCCTTTTCTCCTTCTTACTGGTTGGGCTTGTGTTTGTTTTGTTTGCATTGAAGGTGAACTAGGCCCAGAACAATCATAGAGCTCTAATTCCTTCTTTGTTATTACTAAAAGCTGCAGTTTAATAGTACTAATTTATTTGATCTTACAAAGTGCTTTTTCTAAATTCAGATGCCAAGAAGAAGATTCAAGCGTTTGCCACCCAGACCATTGCTTCTCGTGTCTCATCTACAATACAGTCAGCTTTTAGCGTGGTGTAAGTTTTTCTTAAGTGGCAAAAGATCATTTTATCAAATTTCACTGGCGAGATTTGTTAACTATTAGATGCTAGGCAGTGGCCTTATTATAGTACACTATTCCCAGAGGTAACCACTGAAATACATACCACTTGTCCCTTTTCATTTTCACCTGCTAAATAATGGCTTCACTTGCAAGGGGTTTCCCCAATGTTGCTTAAGATATATAATTGTAATGATCTTCCAAATTTACTAACTTTTTTTTTTCTTTAATTGTAATGTTGATCAAAATCACATTTCTTGTTCAACATAGTATGCTGACATTAAATATATAATGCCTAATTTTCTCCCTTTATTGGCAGAAATTGTTTACTGTTACTTTAGCATACATAGATATCTTAATTATAGAATGCTTTGTGGATCATAGCATGCATGCACCCGACATAAAAAGTTGAAAAAGTCTCTAATATATAAGTTATAGTGCCTTTCTTCCCCACTTTTGATTAAGGAGAACCCTAATACTAATAGGGAATGCATTTCTTGTGTCAAAAGGAGATTATAATATACAATTAATTGACATTATTATATTATTATATTATAGGACAGTTTAATTGATTAATTAGTTTTGATGAGTGTAAAACATCTCTTACAGGAACTTTGAATTAAATAGAAAAATTTTAGTGCAATTTGGCAAAGAAGCTTCTATTTTGACTGTGAAAACTGATAAGTAGTCAGCCCTGAGAAGGTCTACCACTTTTATTTATCTTTAAAAAATGCCCATAAAGGCATAAGTAGTGGAGTTGAGGTGTTGCAGCTAATTAGATATTTTATTTTATTTTACCTTTTTATTTTAGGGTCTGCACTCTAGAGTTTCATTTCATCAAATACTTAAGTTTGTCAAACGTAGCTCTTGGGCAACTTTTTCATCTATACGAAAGACAAATGTGTTTAGTAATTTTTTATTGCGTTTGACTTTGTTAAAAGGGCATGCGTTCGTTGAAAGCCGACACTGTTTCTTCTGTCAAAACGACTTAATTAACATTCTTTTTTTTTTGCAAATTGCAATAATCTATCATGTTAAATTTGGGAATACATAATTAAATTAAGTCATCTATCTAGCCATTTGCGTTGATTCTTAAAATCAACTTTTTTTTATGTGATTATAAAAGTCAAAATGAATTGTGGGTTGCAACTTGGTTTTTTTTTTTTTTTTTTTTTATGT
Source organism: Corchorus capsularis (assembly GCA_001974805.1). NCBI lineage: Eukaryota > Viridiplantae > Streptophyta > Magnoliopsida > Malvales > Malvaceae > Corchorus > Corchorus capsularis. The sequence continues at coordinate 36,403 of AWWV01012848.1, forward strand.
GCCCTGCTCAATTTAGAAAAAACAGGTCTGGTTTGATTTGATTTTAATGCTTATTGTTACTCAGTAGAAATCGAGATATTATAAGTTATAACTTACAATACAATAATCAACTTCATCCTTTCTTAAACTTGTCATGGCTATATTTATTTGACACTGTTGAATTGGGGGACTTAATTTAATGTTGACAATCTTCAAAGACGAAAATTTCTGACCGGAATCAAAGTTGGAAAATGAGAATTCATTTCCAACCCAATAAGAGCCATTTTTCAATGCAAGTCTTTCACAAAGAAATGGAGTGGTCGTGGCAAGCCAATTACATAAACACAGGGCAACAATGAAAATTTCGTTTGTTGAGACGAAAAGAGAAAACAGAGGTTGTGCAATTTTCAACGTACGTGGGCCTCCTCCGCCAAGGAGATGCCCCGAATCTAGACCTGGTGGGGAATAAATTACCCTTTTGTCTTCATTACTAGTTTTCTAGATGAGCAGTAGTTTACTAATACTTTTGTTTATGGTCGGGACCTTTCTCAAGCAAAATCCTTCAAACCCAACACCGAAAAAGTCGAAAACTTTCTTCTTGATCTCTTTTCTGTTGCTTTAATTATACTCGTATTGGCTTTCCTAGCAAGTTGGCATATCGATTGTCATTGCCACCATCGTCACCTCCATCTCGTCATTAATTAAAGCTCATGGGTCGTGGCTACTAAGTATATGTTACAACTTGCATCTGATTCGAATCCCTTCTAGCAGGTTCTAACCCATTTTACTGCTAGGGCGAATATCTTAGGGGATACAGCTAGGGGCCTAGATAAACATATTTCCAGAATATGATTTGGTTATTAGATGCATGCATCACTCCACAATTAATTCACTACCAAAATAAATTGTTGATGGTCTCTTATATTGTCATAATAATGTATATTGGATTGAAATTGAATGGTAAACGGCTCGTTTCACTTTAAGTAGGTCTCAGATTCGAGACTTTGCATGCGTACGCAGCTGTTATTGTTGGTAGATTCACCCATCAAACCCAAGTGTGTGATGCAGATTGAATTCGGATTAATCAGAGCAAAACCGGTTGGGAGACCAACAAAATAATGTATATATATATACCCTCTGTCAACTTTTGCTATATTTTTAACAGTTGTTTGTGTGTGTCTTGGATGAGTGAAAACGATGTTTTGACTTAAACCAATATCAAATTACATATTCAAATGAATATGATCAATGTGATAATTTTTTTTTTTTTGAAGAAAGTGTAATTCTCATTCATGAAAATGAAATTACATAGTTCATAACATAAATTACAATAGATTGAATTTCATCATCAAGGTCTTGATCTGGATTTGGCATCGTGATCTGAATCCTTTGAATTGGAGTTTCGAACTTTTCCCATGAGTTTCTAGCACGCGCGATACCTCTTATGATCAATGTGATAATTAATGGTGAATCAAATTAGCAAATTTAGCCTAGTGCGTGGAAGAGAATATCTCAGTCTTGGTCATCCATCAGTTGCTCCCCTCAAAGGGGAGATGGCTTGATGTTCAGAAATTTTCGTATTCTTCACTTTACAAGATTATAATTGAGGTCAAGGGTTTTAAGTCATGGCAATTGGCAAGTGGGTACTTCAACTTAATACTACTTCCAAGTGTGCTTCACGTCATCATACGATGGTTTCAGTCTCAAATGAGAGAGTCATGGCAAATTAATTGCATATAAGAATTTTCAGTGTGTTCCTTTTGCAATATATGCTTGTTCTTATGAATGAATACTTAGGTTTAAACGAGAGTCGAAAAATGGAAAAGGCCCTTAACTTAAAGTCAATGATTCTTATTATTAAAAGATAAAATTGATAGACACTTTTGGAATTCAGAGCATGAAGACACAGGAGAATTTTGACAAGACAACATGGAGTATATAATTGCATTAGTATTTCTAAGTATCAAGGGTGAACTGATCTCTCAATGTCAAATTGAATCAGACAGCAACAAATTAATGGCTATGATCAGCAACAAGTAAGCTCAATTTTGGGCGGTTAAGCAAGAGAAGATTTCAGTATCTTTTAGCTACTGTTAAGATAATGATCTGATCTCCCATTAATTCTATACTCTTCTTTTACGAAATGTTATGTCTATTTCAATATGTCTAATTTGCTTCAACCTAACAAATTACTATACACCTAGGAAGCTCCCAAAACAATCCATGGAAACTATAAAAAGTATAGATATAGATTTCATGATGATGATTTAATTAAAGGAATATAATGTCAAAATGAAACAGAATCCCATTTCAACTCCTCCCACTTCATCAATTGTCTCTGTCAGAGAATTGGGAAGTTCATGGAAACGTGGAGAGATCTTGACATCGTCAACCCACCACGTGCCCATTGGCCTTTTCATGCTCTTTAATTTGAAGCAAATCTAACGTTACCCAAAAAAAGAGAATAGTACTGAAAAGTATAAAATGAGGTCTGAGAATGACATAATTTTGATGAATATTGTCTATAACCTTTTAAGTCAACTATCGAATTTCCTTTCATTTTCCCTTGAGATTATTGCTTCTTCTTTCCTTATAGCATTATTATAGGTACAAAAGTAAGTCGAATTGAAACTTCTTTCCATCGATAGGACATTACAGTACTCGGAAAAGAATCTGCTACAGTTTTAATAATCATTATTTGATCTGGTCTTTCCTTGAGAGTTAATGGTGGAAAATACTGTAATTACTCATTCATGAGGCCATATGGCATTCTGGTTTCCAATTATTGGTTGTGTACTTCCAGGGGAAATTTCCACAACCCAGTGGCTTGCTAAAGCTGTTATATCTTTGAGCCATTGTAGCATATTTGATCCTTTTTTTTTTCTCTGTTGATCATATACTGATCAGGCCATACACTCCGCATAACTCGTCGAGTGAATCGCTAATACTGCCTCAGTTGACCTTTGACCCGAAACTCACGGATCCGACCCGGATCCATGGACCAGTGATGTGGCATTCCGAGTGCCTATAAATATAGAGTACCTTCTCACCCTTTATCTATATTGAAAACTCCAAACTCTATACCTAAAGAAGATTACTCTCTCTAGATTCCTCAATCTACTTGAGAACGTCACTGACTTAAGCATCGGAGTGCTAACGCGGGGTCCCTCACCCCCGCACTCTAAAGCCTTTCTTCTCTTGCAGGTTCTTCGACCTTCAAGGTTCTGGAGTTTGAGAGACGACCTTCCCAGGTCAACGTCGTGGCAGATTTTGACCACAACATCTTGGCGTCGTCTGTGGGAAACTTGAACGAATAGCTATGAGTTCTCCGAGCGAAGTAGCAACGACGAACAAGGTTCCCCCAAGTCTTCCCCTTGGGACTCGAAACGTCGAACTTTTCCCGAATACACCGAGTCACTTGCTCCAGAAAGGAGCACTGCCTGACGGGACTCCCCCCGGGGTAGACGACCGGTCCACGGCACCAACGGACCCGGTCACAACACCACTCCCTACACCATCGATCTCTACGCGAGCCATGGATCTCTTGCTTAGGTTTGATGCGATAACGGGAACGTACAGGCCACAACCGATCCCCATGACGTTGATTCAACGATTGTGAACAATCGTGGTGGGACTTCTAAGCCCAGAGAGGATACCAGGACGCCACCAAGAGGCAGGACACCGGGGCAAGACATCGACATGCCACCCCGGGTGAACCCTCCGGTAGACGAACGCGATCTCCTAATCGCTCAACTAAGGGCTGAAAAATTCTAGGCTGAACGTCAGACTATGGAGGCCCTCGCTCGGGAATGCTCCATCTTGGAAAGAGAGAAAACAGCTTTAGCTGAGGCCCAGGGCGCAAAGGAACGAGCTGCCGCTTTGGAAGCAGCTTGGCATCAGAAGCCAAATCCCACATCGACGGGCAAAACAAGCGCCCACCCCCGAACGTGTGGACGAAAGATGGAGGAAAGCGGATCCGCTCAATAATTGAAGTGAGTAGAACTAAAGAGGGAGCAGACGGAAGTGTCGCTCCAAAGGACAAAATCCAAAATAAGATTGAAGACCGGGCAAGGTCAAAGTCCAGAAGGGAAGGTGATAACGACCGTCACACGCGTCATTCCGAGAGAGCTTCCTCCAGATCCAGCCCGAAAGGAAAGGAACCAGCAAAAGCTCGGTCTCAGAAGGAAGCCTCAAAGTCAATCGTGAGTGAAGCTCAGATAGAGCAGTTGAAAAAGCTCTCCAAGAGAAAAGAAGATGTGCTACGTCCACTAGAAGAAATATCCAAAGAGCCTTCCCCACTCTCCCTTGTCATTCGACAAGTCCAGGTGCCAACCTACATCAAACACCCAAAGGACAAGTATGATGGAACAGGAGACCCTAAGCAGCAGTGAGCCATTTCAGGGAAATCATGTCAATACAACAAGCATCTAATGTAGTGATGTGTCGCTTGTTCCCCCTCACGTTAGAAGATGTTGCCCAGAGGTGGTTCTACAAGTTGGAGGATGGAATAATCACTAATTTTGAAAAGCTAGCCCTGAAGTTCGAAGCAGGTTTCAACAGTAGGGTCCAAAAGGGGAAAACGACCAGGTATCTAAGGACGAACAGGCAGTAACCCGTAGAGCGACTGACGGATTACGTGAAAAGGTTTAGTGAAGCCCACATCCAAGTGGACGACCTGTCAGATAAAGATGCAATATAGATCTTTATAGATGGCCTTCGATATATGGAACTCTGCTATTCTCTAGGTGAAAGGCCACCTAAAAAACTAAAGGATTGCTTCGACAGAGCAGAGGTTTATCATGAGACGGACATCTCAATGGCCTACAGAGATGGCTTTTTACCAGAATCAAACTCAGGCAAGCAGCAGGTCGTAGCATTCACGGCAGGTACGAGAAGTCCGCATCAGGATAGACGATCCCCTAGAAGAGACAATCGGGACAAGAAAGGCAACAAACGAGGTTCCCACGACCAAAGCAGGGACCCAACTTACCATAATTAGACCCCTCTGATTGACTCAAGAGCAGCCATATTGCACGCCATTTCAAAAGGTGCATTAGCCGAAAAAGTTAAGTGGCCTGCTCCCTCTAGGGCAAACCAAAGGCAAAGGCAGTCAGGGAAAAAGTGCGAGTTCCACCAAAGCATGGGTCACAGCACTGAAGAATGTTCCCACCTAAAGAATGTAATTGAAGACCTCATCTGAAGAGGATATCTGAAGGATAAGATAAAAATGGAGCCCCCTCCAAGGAAAGAAAACCATCGTCCCACACAAAGTGTGCATGATCGTCTGGAATACCCTGAGGAGCCAGTTTAACGCCCTAAAGAGAAAGGCCATATCTTCACTATAATCGGTGCAACAGAAGAATGGGCAACCTCTGAAAATAAGAGAAAGAACCATATGAGACAAGTTTTGTCCTTGGGAATAACACCCCCGGCACCAACGAACGTCAAACCTGAATGGACCATCACCTTTGACAATAACGAAGCAGGGGACTATGAAAATGATGGGAATGACCCGATCGTGGTAACAACTATGATCGCGAATTACACCACAGAACAAATACTAGTTGACTCTGGGAGCGCAGTGGACATACTGATGTATGATACTTTCAAAAAGTACGGGCTGACGGAAGATAGATTGAAGCCCACAGCTCCGATTTATGGATTTGATCTTATGCCAATCCCCACTAAAGGAAAGGTGGACCTGACGATCTACCTGGGTGATGGTACACACGTATTAAACCTCCTGCATACCTTCGTAGTGGTTGACCTTCCATCTACATTCAACGCATTTATTGGCAGACCACTGATGAAGAGAGCCCGCATGGTAGAGGCAATCCACTGTCAGACTGTGAAGTTCCCAACACCAACAGGGATAGGGTACATGTGTACAGACCCTAGAGTCGCTCGAAGATGTCACGTGACTTCTCTAAGCCTACCCAATCGTGGCAGAACCAAAGTCTGTGTGCGAAAGCTAATGAGTGGTGCATCAGCCGGGGGGGCAACCCTCAAGCTCGTCGAACATAACCTGTATGGAAATATGCACCTTGGCAACAAGTATCGGGGACCTCACAGTACAGAATCCCGAACCAATGGATGTAGCGGACAAGGAAAATCGAACCTTGAACCTGTTGAAATGGCGGACGGGGGAGATTCTCACATCACAGATACCCGAACAGAACGTCTTCAGGTTAACACCCTTGATAATGGAAACGGGTCCAGAACAGCTAAGCCGGAGCTTGTTGACAAACCCATCAAAATCACTTTGAGGGCAGATATACCGGATGTCTTTACCAAAATAAGCTCCATGCTAGGCCCAGACGAACAGCTGGACCTGACCGAATTTCTTCAAGACAATGTTGATGTATTCGCTTGGTCTGCAGCAGAGATGCCAGGCATTGATCCGACGATCATGAGTCATCATCTAAACATCGACCTTTCGTTTAAGCCCATTAAGTAGAGGAAACGCCAATTTTCTCCTGAGAAAATTGCAGCTATAGGGGAAGAAGTGGATAAACTCCTAAAGGCAGATTTCATCAGGGAAGTACAATACCTTGATTGGCTGTCGAGCGTGGTCATGGTTAAAAAAGCCAATGGCAAATGGCGATTGTGTGTAGACTTCACGAATTTAAATAAAGCTTGCCCCAAGGATAGTTTCCCGCTGCCTTCCATCGATCGCCTTGTAGACGCATCGTCTGGGAACAAGTTCCTCAGCTTTATGGATGCCTTCTCCGGGTATAACCAGATCCCTATAAAACCCAAAGGATTCAGAAAAGACATCCTTCGTAACCGAAGATGGGCTATACTGCTACAACGTAATGCCTTTTGGCTTAAAGAATGCAGGCGCCACTGACCAAAGGCTGGTAAATAAAGTCTTTAAAGATATGATTGGCAAGTCTATGGAGGTATATGTGGATGACATGCTGATCAAGAGCTCCACTATGCAACAACACTTGGACGATCTGTCAGAATGCTTTGACTATTTGAGAGCTTACCAGATGAAACTCAACCCCGCTAAATGCACGTTCGGCGTAAAGGCGGGAAAATTCCTTGGATTCATGGTCTCCAGCAGAGGAATAGAGGCTAACCCCGAAAAAGAGCAAGCCATCCTAAGCTTGAAACCCCCTGAATCTGTGGAGGAAATCCAAAGCTTGACCGGACGTGTAGCAGCGCTCAACCGATTTGTCTCAAAGTCGGCAGAAAGGTGCTTACCGTTCTTCAAACTCCTTCGAACAAAGTCAAGATTCTTATGGACACCCGAATGCCAAGAGGCATTCGAGCAGCTGAAAAATTACTTAAGTTCACCTCCGTTACTTACAAGACCAAATGAAGGAGAGGACCTATATATGTACCTGGCCACATCCAACGAGACAGTGGCTGCAGTACTAGTTAAAGAAACTGACAAGGGTCAGAAACCGATCTACTACGTCAGCCGAATCCTTCAAGAAGGAGAGATCAATTACTCGAGAATCGAAAAACTGGCGTTTGCTCTCGTAGTCGCCTCAAGAAGATTAAGGCAATACTTTCACTCTCACAAAGTAATTGTGTTGACCGACCAGCCTCTAAAAGACGTTCTTCAAAAGGTGGATCTCTCAGCGAGTTTGGAATTGAGTACTAACCCAGAAAGGCAATTAAGGCTCAAACCTTGGCAGATTTCGTAGCGGAATGCACTTTCCCAGAAGAACAGCTCCCAGAACTAAGCCAGACTCCGCTGGTCCTGCAAGACAAAGGAAAAGCCCCAGAAAACATGAACAGCCTACCCGATTCGTCTGCACCTCCGTCGAGCGTGACAGCTCATGCCTCGGAACATTGGCAACTATTCGTCGACGGGTCTGCGGTGCAAAAAGGGGCTGGAGTTGGCATCTTGTTAATTTCCCCAGAACAGCAAGAGTTCCAATATTGCGTCACTTTCGGGTATCCCCTCTCCAACAACGCAGCTGAATATGAAGCCCTTCTATTAGGATTGGAAATGGCAGAGCGGCTGAAGATGGAGAAGCTAAAAGTTTTCACGGACTCTCAGGTAATAGCAAATCAAGTTTTGGGAAGCTTTAAAGTAAAGGAGCCAAATCTGATCTTGTGCCATCAAAGGGTAAAACAAATGTGGGTCAAGTTCGTCGAAGCTACCATAGTGAAAATTCCCCGAGAGCTGAACACAAGAGCAGATGCCCTCTCAAAGTTAGCCTCATCTAACGTAGCAGCAGCTAGGGGGACTGTCTTCCTCGAGTATGTGGCCAAACCACCCCAAACTCAGGATACACAGGTGCTCGCTATTGATGGCAACGAACCCTGTTGAAAAAGTGAGATAGAAGATTTCTTAAAAGGAGTTAATCCACCTATGGCCAGGAAGGATATTGTCACCATCCGACGATGATCTGCAAGATACATACTTATAGACGACGTCCTATACAAGAAGTCTTATTCCCATCCTCTTCTCAGATGCCTGAGTCTAAAAGAGGCAAGTCAAGTCTTGACTGAACTCCATCAGGGAGCATGCATACACCACATGGGGGGGCAGAGCCCTCGCACAAAAGGCGCTAAGGCAAGGATATTACTGGCCTACAATGAAACAGGACGCTGCGGACTTAGTGAAAAAATGTGAAAAGTGCGAGAAGTTTGCCAAAGTGCCAAGGGCACCTACTGAAGAGTTGAACGTCATAGCCGCTCCTTGGCCGTTCGCAATGTGGGGATTAGACCTGATTGGCCCATTCCCACTCGCCACATGCAGAAGAAAGTTTACCATTGTAGCCTGCGATTACTTCACTAAGTGGGTTGAGGCAGAACCATTGGCTAGCATCACTCGTTTCTCGGTTGAAAATTCCTGTTGCAGAATGTCTTATGCCGGTTTGGTGCACCGAACGTCATCGTATCCGACAATGGCCTGCAGCTCCAGGCCAAACATGTTAAAGATTTCTGCAGCAGAAATGGTGTTAGGCTAGTGGCAAGTTCCGTGGTCCACCCCCAAACGAACGGGCAGGCAGAATCCATGAACGGGAAAATCCTCGCCGGAATGAAGAAGAAATTAGATGAAGCAAAAAGAAAATGGGCGGAAGTCCTCCCCAGCATCCTCTGGGGAATACGGACCACAAGCCACACTAGAACAGGAGAAACCCCCTATAACCTTGTATACGGAACTTTGGCTGTGATCCCAGCAGAAATGATCGTGCATACTTTGAGAAAATCCCACTACTCTGAAGAAGCTAACGAAGATGAGTTAAGGACGAACTTAGATCTTCTGGAAGAAATCAGACTCAAGGCTCAGATGAGACAGGCCAATAGGTCCATGCAAGTCAGCAAATACTATAATCAGAAAGTTCGTCATAGACAATTCCAAGTAGGAGACCTGGTCTTAAGAAATTGCGAAGCTAGCAGACCGGCCTCGGAGAGGAAAAAGCTATCACCCAACTGGAGGGTCCATACCAGATCGTCGAAGTTCTGGGAAGAGGGGCTTACAAGCTGAAGGACATGGCCAACAAGAAGATACCAAGGACCTGGAATGCAATACACCTGAAGAAATACTTTCAGTAAAATGTTTTAGGGAATGATATTGAAGTTGTAATGAGTTTGAACTTAAGTTCCAATAATATTCTTCATTCTGAGAAGCCAATAAGATATGCATCGCAACTCAACGGACGAACGTCCCGAATGGGACTTATCCGCAAAAAAACAAACGAGAGCCGAAACAGGTTCCCTCGTAAAACTCAACGGATGAACGTCCCGAATGGGACTAATCCGCAAAAAACAAACGAGATCCGAAACAGGTTCCTTCATAAAACTCAACGGACGAACGTCCCGAATGGGACATCCGCAAAAAAAACAAACAAGAACCAAAACGGACGAACGTCCCGAATGGGACTAGTACGTATAAATAATAATATATAATAATAATAAAATATATATATATATACTGAAAAGGTTCCTTTGCTAAATGGACGAGCGTATACATAAAAAAAAAGAGAAAGCACGCACGACTTAGGTAAGAACACAACAAGCTTAAAATAGTCATAGGGAGGTGAAACGAGTCAACAAATCAGAAGCTAAAATCGCAAAGATGATGTCAATAACAGAGCAAAGAAAGATGTACTTAAAGTATTACAAAACGTCCTACAGTTTTGTATACAGAGTTACAGAAAAGAAAAAGATTTCATTTCCTCCTGGCACGCTTGCCTCCTAAACGGATATTATCTCCATCTCATTCCTCTTCCTGGACGTCATCGCCGCCAATATTTGTAGCACCCATGGAAGCAGGCGGAGTCCCCACTGGCTCAGGATCAAACTTAGCAACGACCTCTGGTTCTAGGCTGATATCATTCTCCTCCATGTACTGCTCCGGGGTCTTCTTCAGAACGGGATCGGGAGCATAGTCCGGAGGAAGTTCGTCAGCGCCAAAATTAATAACAGAGGCATCGACAGAGGGGTACTGCTTCTGCATCATGTAGATAGCTGAGTCGCGAGCTTTGTTCATGTATGCAGCAGCCTACTCGTAAAAGAGGCCCATTTGCACCTTAAGCCTTTTGTTCTCAACCCAGCAGCCGACGATTCGTAAGATTACAATTAAAGAAAGGCGAGAGAAGATGCAGAGAAAAGTTATATTACCTGAATGGCCGATTTCTCCTGAGCCCAGGCCGCTTTATCCTTCGCACAAGCGTCTCTTTCTTTCTTCAAGCTTTTGTTCCTCCTCGACACCCTAGCTTTCTCTTCCTGTAGCTGAACTTTGGTTTCCTTCAGCGTCTTCAAGGTCCCATCATAATCGTCTTGAAGGTCCTTTAACTGCCCTTCTTTCTCTTTCAAAGCCGTGGCAGCTCGATCTAGTTCCCACTGTTGCTGAAAGTGGGGGGCACCAGGCATTCGCTCACCGATGAACTTAGAAAGTTGAGGGGCACAAACAGCTATTTCATGCTCGTATGCAGCAAAATTCGCCCGCGCAGACAACAAGTTCTAAAAACAACAAAACAAACCAGCGTGAGGGCAACCAATAAAGCAACAACAGATTCAAACTCGAACGGAGATGCGCCCAAACCTGTACGGACGTGCACACGACCATAGCAGACCTTTCCACCGGAATAAGGCTACGAACGGCTTTGAAGTCCTCGCCATTCGCATAATTAAGCCCATAAGTGAAGAAAGCGGCCATCAAGTCCAGAACGTCAGGGGACCTATGGCGTCAGAATCTCGTTAGAATCACTCGCTAAAAACACCGCAGAGAAGACGCCAGACAGGTAGTCAGGGACTTGGAGTCTGACCCCAGGTGGAATCGAAGACGACCCGGGTGCATCAGTTGGGCCAAGAGGAGGCATCAATAAAGGTGATCCTCTAGGACGAGCATAGACCGGCGTCTGAGCTGGGGGAGCACTCGTTTTGTTGGGACCAGTAGGCGTTTCTAGAGGAGCAGGGATTTGGGTTTGCGAAACAGCTCGAATAGGTGATAAACCCTGCAAGTGAGCCTGACGAGCGGCATCTTGTTTGGCCCGTATCGCAGCTAATAAACTCTCGTCCATCTCTGTAGCAGTAACCTCAGCAAAATCTTGCTCTACGAAAAAAAAAACCCTATGTTAGAAAACCAAGCGTAGTAAGAAAGAAGAGGGAACACAATGGGACGAAGACTAGACACCATCGGACGGGCTAGGCTGAGTAGGGGCTGGAGAAGACTGGAATCCGGGGTGACCAACAGCCTGAGCTAAGACATTCAAAGCCATCAAACCCTTGCCCCTACCGTGATTCCCAGGACCAACGGGTACACCAGAATGAGAAGGACCGTCAACCCACTTTTTCCCATTCCACCATGGGGCGACGAACGGCTGCTCCACGTACTGGCCCGGAGGAAGGAACTTTCGGTCGACATCGCCCAGCGCATTCACCACAACAGATTCAGTTTTCACTACCTCCTTCCCATCAATTAACTCAACCCACTTGAAAACCAGGGGGCAGACACCGGGCCCAACGTCACCTACGCCTTTCATCTGATAGGGGAGAGGACTGATCCCACTCAGCACCAGACGAGTAGCATGGATGAGCTCTTTCCAATTGAAAGTCTGAGAGTCGAAATATTCCAGTTCTTCTTCATCTCCCGAACTTAAGTCAAACTTCTCAGAATTGAAAGCCTTGGTGTCAATGTCTTCCCATCTGATCTCGATCGGCCATTTCATCCCTTTCTTCAATTGTACACCAAAAAAACTCCTGCTTCCAGTGGCGCCAACTCGACGGACAGGCAAACCAAGCTTTCTTCCCTCTTCGGTTGAAGCTGACAAACCCACCCGTCTTCGCAATCTTATATTCATGATGAATCAACTCTAAGCTAGGTTTCCATTTTTTGTATATGCAGCTAACAATGTAACACATAATCAGCACCCAACCATTTGGAGAAATCTGCGAAGCGGCAATGTTGTAAAAATCCAACACTTCAAACACAAATGGATGACCAGGGAACCTAAACCCGCATTCGAATATCACCTTGGGAAAGAAAGCCCTTCGTCCATTCTGGCGAATATGGTAAAGACGATCGTCTTCATGGGGAGAGCAGAATTTATACCCCGAGTGGGGACCTAACCCGGCCTTGCAGGCTTGAAGCTTAGCCGCTTTCAATGAAAGGGGATCCCCATTCTTCACATACTTTGATGCTTGATCGGTCGCCGAAAACAGACCCTCAACTTCATCTTTATATTTGGTTACCCACTTCTTTTCTTGGGATTTGGAAGAACCCGCTATACTGCTTGAACCTCCCCGCTCTTGAAGAGAAGCCACCGAAACACTTGCAGACGCAACACCCGCAGCCGCGGGTGTAATTGGAGTAGGAGGTTGCACAGGCACCTCGTCATGCGACTTAAGCACACTCGTGGTCTCCAACTCGCCAGGGACGATCGAGTGCGATGATTTCGAAGGAGGAAGTGGAGACAAATCCGCAAAAACTTCGTCGTTGCGAAACACGTCCTTAGAAATTTTTATCCTCTTGGCTGGTAAAAATTTAGAACTGACCTCTTCCTCGCCGTTGAGATGATCTGTTCCCAGAGAAGGCCCAGCCCCAATACTCGGCGTCCTAGAGATGTCTTGAGAATCGTCCGATGCAGACATCTTAACCAAAGAAAAACCTTACTAAAAATCAACCCTTAAATAACCTTACCAAGCTTTGCTCGAATCTCGGGAAACTCAAGGCCTAGTTCCTTGAGGAAGGCACGAGGTGATCCACCGGTGGAAGACGAACTGGAGATAACGAGTGGGTGACTAGAGTCTCCGGATGTAGCCGTTTTGGAAACAAAAGCGACATAGATCGCCGAAAGGGATCAAAGGATGTAACCGCTACAACGATTGAATCACTGCAAAAAAAAAGGGCCAAAAAATCAACGAATCAAGAAGAATTACCTATAACCAGTACTGAAGAAAATGAAAACAACAAAACGAACTCACAAGGGAAGTTAAATCGAAACTTATAACAAGTATACATTAAAGATTACCAGATTTAAGGCGCTAAAAAGACGCGAAGAAGAAACCTTTCTCAACAGAGCGACGGACGAATAAGAAAAGAAGAAGAAGATAGTGGAAGAAGAAAAATGACGGTAAAGAGGGAAGCTCGGTATTTATATCCTTAGCCCCTATCCTCGAACGCTGAAACGACTATAATCGTTCGGCCCAAAACGTGCCACGTGTCGAAATCACAGCGTAAACTTGAATAAAAATTCCCGCCAAAAAAAAGGGGGGGGGGGGAAGAGAAGCGTCTTGATCAACAAGGGAGGTAGCAAAATTCTCAAACCATTCCCGACGAACGTCTTGGTCAAGACAACCCAGCCCGAGCCCGCCACTTGATCTCAGGGTGAGCCGTTCGGGCGGTCATTTTATAACCCCCCTCACGCCTGGGGGACAATTGTTGATCATATACTGATCAAGTAACGACGAATGTCATCTTCCATACACTCCGCATAACCGCCAACTGAATCGCTAATACTGCCTCAGTTGACCTTTGACCCGAAACTCACGGACCCGACCCAGATCCATGGACCAGTGACGTGGCATTCCCAGTGCCTATAAATATAGAGTATCTTCTCACCCTTTGTCCATATTGAAAACTCCAAACTCTATACCTAGAGAAGAATACTCTCTCTAGATTCCTCAATCTACTTGAGAACGTCACTGACTTAAGCAGCGGAGTGTGAACGCGGGGTCCCTCACCTCCGCACTCCAAAGCCGTTCTTCTCTTGCAGGTTCTTCGACCTTCAAGGTTCTGGAGTTTGAGAGACGACCTTCCCAGGTCAACGTCGTGGCAGATTTTGACCACAACATTCTCTTTTCAAATAAAATTTCAAACCCCCTTTTCATTTTAAATTTCATGTGTGTATATACATATCAATCAAAATGTAAGAAGAAATGCTTGATTCATATGGAAAAAATTTCAAAGTCCTCACGTGTGTTCAAAGATACGGTCAGCTTAAAATGGATGCTTTATAATATCACTGTTCTCAGCATCTCGACTACCCATATCCAAGTCGTTGCCTTTTGGACTAAAACCTACAGCAAAAATTAAACAAAACGAGCATTAATGTTGTAAACAAGATGGCAGAAGCAAAGCTGAAAAACAACAGAAACACATAATACATTTTATAAGTATTATTCAAACAAATTCTAGGTTGCTAGTTGCCACTAATGCATATATATGTTGTCGACTTTAGAAGATAAATTAAAGGAAATCTAGTAATAATAAAAAGAAAGTAGAAAAGTTTGGATAAGAATGAATTTTGTACATGTACTTTAGACTGGAAACTATCGTGACAACATTCTTTGTCCAAGATTAAATTTATGTTGATGAGTGGCACTCCCATACCATATTAGCAAGATATAAATGCTTGATTCAAGCATTTCATTTCTCTTTTTGACCAAAAGGGATACAAATTAATGTTTGTTCTAATAGACTAATAAGACACCATTGCCAAGCTGAGTGGCTCTACCTTTGGATCTATTCCAGTCGTTGATTCCTACAAAAAGAAATAAAACCTTCTACCACCCCCATTAAGAACAGAGTTTTATTAAGGTTCCTGCTTTGACTGTTTATCTTCTTTATTTTACTTATGGGATAATATCATATATATATATATATATATTATCATTCACTTATTACAACTTTGATTGTATCTTAAGCTTCATTAATAAGCTGTGAAAAACCCCCCAAGAAAAAAGACTCCCTTGATGCAAAAGTTAGGGTAAAAATAAATAAGCAGGATTTGATTTGATTCTGTTTCTATTTCTAGTCCAGGGGAATTTCCACCACGTGAAAAAGTTTCTCAACTTGCTAGTAAATTTTACAATTTTACTTAACAGATCTTCTATGAATATATATGATATGTTGTTAGATTTTATATTGAAATTACTGATGGAATGGAATTTTGGCAAACGAAATCCTTAATTTTTTAATATAATAACAGGGGAGTGGGGAATTTGTGCGGCCTTTTTAACCTTACACACAAGAGTTTAGTTCCCTTTATGGGAGGTAAGGAGAATGAGACTTCATTTCAGGAATCATTCTGGGTGGAACTAATTTGACTATATTTTATAAAGTAAAAAAATAGGTTTAATTTGTTTCAATATCGAATAATCCAAGTTATTTAACATTAAATTTTGTTCGATTTACTCGAATATAGCCTAATAGCTTTTATCGAACATACCAGAAAGTCTTAAAGGGCTTAATTGCCTATAAAAATCCTCTCCCCCTATTTTCTATCCCTCATCCACCAAATAATGACACGTGTCTCTTTTTAATTTCTAATATTATTTTTTGTTTGTCTAGTTAAATTAAACTAGATTGTTACCCCGCACTTCGCGTGTGGGTGTTTCTTTCATTTATGACGTGTTTAAAAGAAAATTATGAGCAGAAATTTAAGTCATTTGTTCTTATAAAAGAACCAACAATCAAAAATTGAGTCATTGCTTTTATTCCGCACTCTCTCCGACAATGATCCAACAACACACTCAAACTTAAAGTTAAAACCCATTTAATTTACGGCAAAACAGAATGGTTATTTCCATATAATTTCACTCACCTCTTTATCTCAAATTTGCAGAGATTTGCTTCTACAAAAGGAAAATTGCAAAAGAAACATAGTATTGAAAATATATAATAATACCAAAAGACCAAAACGAATTATATTTTTAAGCAAATAAAGAAGAAGAAATTGGAATTAGAAAGACGTACCCGAGGTTGTATAGGATGTATAGAAACCCAAACTGAAAGGTATTTTTCAACATCTTCAAAATATTCTCTCTGGGGAAGGTCAATCACCTCAATCCAAAAAAATTAATCAACACCTAAATCATAAAAGGGAGAATGGAGTTTTTGAGGGTTTTTTTTTGTACCGGAGTTTTTTTTGGTTTGAAATTTGATTTAGGGGAGAGGAATAATAATCGTATATATTGGGTAGGCAAAGTTAAAAAACATTGAACAAAGACATTTTCTATTTTCTATGATTAATGGTTGATAGAGAGAAGGTAAATGAATTGACTATTAATTAATGGATTGAATTTTGTATTTTGAAATCCATTAATTAATTTTCAAAAACCCAAAAAAAAAAACTATTCAAGAAACACATATGAATTATTAATTAATTAATAGATTCATGTACCAAAAAAAATTAATTAATAGATTCAATTGTATTTTGGAATCTATCCATTAATTAATTCTTTAAAAAAAAACTCTTCAATAAGCATATAAAGAATTCTCTCAAGTTTAATTAATAGATTCAATTGTTTCTAAGAATCAATTAATTTTTTGTTTCACAAAAAGTGGTTCAATGAACACATCAAAAATTCTATCAACTGACACTTGGCAACGACACAAAACGCCAAGTGGCGCTCAATGAAAGCATTGTACATCTATACTATATATAAAAGTACGAGTTATGAGAAACTTTTGAATCGACTATTATACCCTTATTTTTATAATTGAATCGACCATTATACCCTTATTATTCAAACATATTTCTTAAATGCCATTACTTAACTATTATAGTTTTATTCTACTAAAAACTCTATTTTTATTCAATTAAATCTAATATCTTTTTTACTATTTTTGTTTTCAAAATATACAGTTTTATTCTACTAAAAACACTATTTTCATTTAAATAAATTCAATATTTTATTATCTCAAAAAATTCAATATTTTATAATTATTTTATTTTACCATTCTAATTTAAAAAGTTATTATGATTGACATCTTACTAATTGATAGTTTATAATAATGTATTATGATTAAAATTTATTATTTCCCTAATGTTCAATTATTTTATTTGACTTATAATTGATTTTTTGCTTGATATATTGCTTGCTGTATAATTAAAAAAAACTCACATTCTTATAGCTATATCATTTTTACCATTTTACTA
>AWWV01012849.1:0-29903 GCA_001974805.1 Corchorus capsularis
ACATGGGCAAGGCAATGTTATATTTTTAACATCCCACGTATTCATTCAACACCCACGGCACTACACACCCTTAATACTTTCTTTTCTTTTCTTTTCTTTTCTTTTCCTTTGTAGTTGTAGATAGATGGTCGGATTTGAACTTTTACCTTGCATATAACATTTCGTTCGTAGACCAAGAAGTAAGAATTCAATTAATATTCTTCCCTTTGACTATTTGTTAATATGATCTATTGAAAACTTTTGTGGATATCAATATATCATGCTCTAAGATGGGAAAAAAGCTAGTGCAGTTACACATTTCTCTAGAGTCTAAAGTTAAGGACAATTTTCATCTTTTTTTTTTCCTTGCAGGCGTCATTTTCCTACCCAATGTCATTAATTGGCAAGAGAAAAGTGTGGTCATAACTTGCACGAAATAAAGAGTTGTTTTAATTATAGTAATAATTAATTACTAGTAATTAACAAAATCAGCTCTTTCTATCGTAGAAACAAAAACGACCTGCAGATTTTTCTTTCTAATTAAAGAGCGTTGCTTTTCGTTTTCTTTTCAATATTGTAAATAAACTATATATCCCTTTTCAACACATGAAGTTTTCAAATAATGCAGATATATTTAGACTTTATTTTCCTCTTTGGCCATCACAATTAATAATGCAGAGAGCATGATCGATTATTTATTGCACAAGGTTAGATATATAGCGACATTGGGAGACTCATCCACCATAATCAGGTGCGTGACGCGGGTCGGATCCGGATTAGTCAGAGCAAAACTCTGGGTACCGGATAAGATACAAAAAAAAAAAGAATAAGAAGAAGATATATACTTGTATATGTTTCAAAAGAGAATTTAAGAGATTTATAAGAAGAAGATATGGCTATATATACTACTTTCCGTGTATATAAATAAAATTCAAATTGCATTCCTTAGCCAACTAATTAAGCTACAATCTAATTAATTAGGGTAGGCTTCCATTTTCAACATTCATTCATAAATTATTTCATGCGCATATATATAATAGAGAGTTTCAGCCTTTCCAGCATTGGAAACACAAATATTTGAACCTGAAAGTCTTACGAAAGGATCAAGCCATTTCTGACCATTAGCCGATTTCAAATTTTGATCTAGTCAATTCATTCAATATTAAAAATAACAATATGGTTGGTTTATTATTACCAATTCTACTAATTACGTCTATACATAAAATGAAGGGTTGGATCCATTCCTATTTTTATAAAGCATATAACACATACACGCAAACTATATATATATATACATCGATCACGACTAATTCGAATACGTATGTACTTATCTTAAATTTTATTTAATTACTAATTAAATTTGTTAATTATGAAAGTGTTTGTCTGTTTGACACTTAATTTGATTACTCACAAAATAAAATATTTATGAACAGTCGTTTTAAACAGATTCTTGAGGGACAGTAGATTTATACTACTGTTAAATGTTAATCTCCATAAATTGCGGTCGCTCTCCTTCAAACACGAACCTTAATACAGTGGTGAAGGCCGGCCAGCATGAAACATGTAGACAAGACAAAGTACTAAAAGAAAATTGTAAAATTTTTCATATGGAATTGATATATATATATATGATCCTTTCAAATTGTTTTGGGACAAAAAGGAGGTGGGTTCAATTTTATTCCTCAATCGCCACATGGCGCTGTCAGAGAGAAAGAAGCCCACTTAATCTCTGATTGATAAGTTTTAACCATAAAAAATAACAATTTAATTAAATTATTGAAGCTTTAAAACACTATATATATAGAGTGATGGATAATTTGATGTTTACATGGAAGACCCTTGCTCTGCTTTCCTAATAATATCATAGCTAGTACTGAAACATGCAATTATTTTATCTTTTATATATAAAAATAGTAGGAGTAATAAATTAAGTTGTCGGTCGTTCTTTACTTGTTAAGCATGTTTATACCACAGATAGTGACACTGTTGAATTAAATTAAGATATTGGAAATTGATCAAAATCTAATTAATTCAAAATCTAATTGATCAAAATCTAATTAATTGATTAAATATATATATATATATATATAAATATATATAAATGAATTAACTTTTTCTTTTTGGGTGGTTGGAATAATCTTAGATCTTATCCCATCATCACAATATATATTTTGTTGATGATGGCTTTGACAAATATTAATTAGAGAAGAATATATATATATAGGCCACACAAGGGAGACATTATCATATATATGTTTCATCATGTGCATTAAATAATTTGTTACTATATTATAGAATCAATTATGTGCAACAAAACTTACCTCAAAAAAAAAAATTAATGTGCAACAAAACTTTTTCCATATATATGTGTGTGTATATATATATATATTATGTTTAATCAAATGGAGAGGCTACAAGTACTCATGATCTGTATACTCAAGAATAGCATTTCGTACAAATATAAGGGATATTTAGGTGTTTAGATAGAAGAATATATTTTTTAATTGTTTGGAAAGATGCAAAACTAAGATAAAAAAAGTATAACTACTATTATTGAGTGCAAGTCATGAGTACTTATAGTTTTTAAATACATCAACATATAGAAAGTACTCCATAATATTTATGCTCATAAGCACATAGATTTGGATAAGGTGGTTTGGCCCCTCTTCTCCTTCTTCTCCCTTTATTTTTTTCCTTTAAGTGATGAAAAGGGTATATATTTAATATTTTTCCTAGAAAATTATGTATGAATATATGAAAAGGCTATGCGTGTGAAGTTTTTTTGGTAATAAAAGGATGTTGCATTAATTATGTATGCGTGTGAAGTTTTCCCCCTATACTAGCCCAGCTAAGTGGCTCTCTCATGTCTCCTTTATTTATCCCATAATAAAATATTAATCAAATACATAATTAGTAAGACCAAGACGAAGTTCATCTAGATATCCATATATATATATATATGCATGATTAATCCCTCTCATTTAAATAGTCGATTATTCTAAAGAACCCAAAACAATTAAACCTACTATTAATTTTATGTATAAGGCCCTCATTGACCGCCATTTGGCATTTGGTTTCTTTGACAAGTGTCGATAGTTAATTTTCTAATGTTTTGTTTATTATATTTGTATTCATTTAGTTTGGAAAAATTAAAAGATATTCATCCCCTTTCGTATATAAAATAAATTATCAAATAATTATAAATTAATTATAAATTTGTTATGAATATACATGTATGTTGTGGATGTCCATGAATCTAATTAAAGAATAGATAAGATTGATGACTTGGTTCATTCATACACATATAACTATGTACTAAGTTCATCCCCTTATATTTATGGTGATGTATTTATGTGCCTATAAATAGGTCACTTTCTTTGTTATGAAGTAAGATGAATGAGAACAATTTTTCCCTTTCTTCATATTTTCTTCTTCTGCTTATTTTATTGTCTCTCTATTTCCTTGTCTTTTCCATACTTCAATTCTACTCTCTTACTTTGTTTTGTTATTGTTTCACAACAAAATTTTATTTCTTAACTGAATTTTCTTAAAATAATTTATATAAAAGAAAACAGCCGCACGCGAAGCGCGGCCGGGAAATTCTAGTTTACGTTAAAATTGATTAGTTTGGCTCAGTGATAGTAATTATCAATATATATATATATATATATACACACACACTCCTATACTACTCAAGAGTATTTTTTGACCCGGATTACTCAAAGGATTGATTGGTATATAAGATCAATTAATTCTTCCCTTCTTCTTCAAAATAATTAAAAAAAAAATCCCCTCGATAGAAGAAAAGGAAAAAGCTACAACTAATTGCTAGCTATACTAATTGCTAGTACATTTAGAAATAATTAATTTCCACTTGCTAGCTATACTAGCTATATATACTTAACTCTTCCAAGTCCCTTAATTCATTACTCCTAGTGGACGACTTTCATATCAAAATTCAATATAAAACTTCCTTTTGAAAGGTAATTAATAACCGATCGAATATGATAAAGAAGAAAGAGGAGAGCTTCGGTTTTACTTTTTAGTTAAAAATGCTAATTATATAGTGTGTTGTTATAATATATATGCTTCATATAAAATTACCATCTGGTTTGAAAAGTAAATTATCAGTTACTATATATGGGGATTAATTATACATTTCTTGACAGGATGATCGTTGAAACTTGAATGTATATAGTAGAGATTATGGTGTAAAAAACCCCCGCAAATTAAAGCTTTTGATGTTAACAACTCCACTACATGCAAAAAGTTTGGTGGACCTATACAGCCTATTAATAACTGTCAATTAGTGGGTGTGTGTTTTGATAAATTGACAATGGCCCAAATATATAATGATGACTGTGATGATGATGAAAATAATAAGAGAACTTATAATCATGAATGAATATTAATTATTATTTAATTTCTAAGAGATAATGGAAAGGAGAATGAAATTAAAGAAAAAGGAATAGTACTTAACTAGTTTGGAAAAATAAGTTCGATTTACATTAAAAAAAAAAACTTGAAATTATATTCATGTATGGATGATAATTACTAAAGAGGAAAAAATCTTAAGGTCTTGTTAATGGATTACCAAAAAGGAAAAATGAAGAGAAAGATCAATGAACTAAAATTATGCAGAATCAAAATTACAGGTCACATTAATATCAAATAGTGTGTAGTTGATAATCATTTTCAGCCATCCCGTTAGCTCTCTAGCTTTTAGGTTGGATGGTTATTTTCTTAATAAACATTATGATGATAATGATAACGATATTGATAATTATTTTGATAATGACTAAATAATTTTTTTTGTATCCCATCCGGTATCTAGGGTTTTGCCCTGACTAATCCGGATCCGACCCGCACGTCGCGCACCTGATTATGGTAGGTGAGTTTAAAAAGATTAATTGACTAAAAGAAAAGTGCAAGCGTGTGGCATTGAGTAGAATTAGGGATCTTTACATTTCAACTACTACCTGTCTCCTGCATGTGTTTCTGCTGCATCAGATCGAACTATAGCTAAATTGCAGCTGCAGGGCTGAAATTAGAATTTCTAGAAATTCTACTTGATTTGCATTTATGGAAACATATAAGTCTCGAAAGCAATGATTTGATGAAATTGTATCATGCAGTACCCTCTAATTGGTGATTGCCAGATATGATGTATTAATTTAGTCCAAAACTCCAAATCCGTAATTAGATATTGCCTGCTTAAATTTGTGCAAATTGCAGAGATCAGAAAACTACTGCAGCAAATTAAGAGTAAACTAATTACAGAATCTGTTTTAGCTTTAGCAAACCTTTCATCAGAAAGTCTGGCCGACAATTAAGCCAAGTCCACTTTGGCATGTATGGTCACGGTTAGGCAATCAAATATGAAATGAGAGCCTGGCTTAATGAAACCATTTGTCAATTAAAGTTCTTGTCAGACTTTTTCTAATTTAGAACCACCTGCTTTCTTAACTGCCCATTCTAATTTCTGCCGTCCAATATCAAAGAATGTTATCAATCTTTTCCCAGAATATTATATATAATAGCAAATGGTTTTTGTAATTCATCAGTTTTTGTAGCCAGATGGGGACAAATAGTTAAGTGAGATTACCATTTTTTAATATATAGAAGAAAAATGCACTTTAGAATTAATGCATATTTAATTCAATAAATTACCATAGAAACGAATTGCAAACAACAACACACAACAGAAGGTTTGTTGAAAATTGTTTAATTTTAGACCAAAAAAAGTGAACAGATATTCTCATTGTGCACATCAGAACAACAAGTGATGAGTTTGATCAGTCAAGAGTTTGGAATGCCTTTTTTGATTATTACCAAAAAGAGTCCAAGGCAGTTGCATATGAACATTGAATATATTATAGATATATATGACCACCTGCAATCTATAATAAGCTGAAAAACTGGTCAAAAAGGGGAATTGTGGAGAAAGAAAGATTAAAATTGATAAGTAGTTGAGACAGCTACTTCATGACAAGAAGGGAAAGTAATTTCTTCACTAGTTAATTAATTTTAGATGTAAGATGTTCAACGACTGATGGCATTAATTGATTAAAAGGAAACAAATTAGTAACAAACACACATTTGTTTTAATTTGTATCTGTTAACCGACATCGATTGAAAAACCTAATTACATGTATGAACATCTGCATGAAGAACAAGATTAAGTTATTGATCACCATATTAAATCAATAGGAAATGTACACATGCACGTTGGGATTAGACAACAAAACCCATATACTAAATCCGAAATTATTACAAAGAACTAACACTTTCATGTTTGGAATTAGTTTGTTGTGTCTTCTTATTGTCTAATTAATTAATGACTCTAAGTCGGCAACAAAAAGCTAGCCAGTCAAAGGTAGCTAGGTTTAGCTAGCTTCAAGTCTCCAAACGATGAAAGAAGATCATTGTCAATGTAACATTTGCCATGCCAAGATTTTCTTATGACATAAAGAATTTCTGTCGTGGGGAAGATATATTCAAAGTGACAGCCAGTTGGGAGTGGGTTTCTACGTACACTTCTTGGCCGGAGCTATTTGTAACTTGTTCTTGTCAGTCAAATCGTTGCTAAAATTTGGAAAAAACCAAAAATTCATATGTAAATAACTTAAAGTGCCGATAATTTTTATTATATACGTTAACCTCCTTCTGAAATGATAGTAATTAAGTGGAACACTTTTGAAATGATGACAAGTAGCGAGCAGACATAGAAGAAGAGGACAATGCAGACATCATAAAGCCTCAAGGACTATCAATTAATGTTTGTGAGTGTTTGTATATGAAATATGAATCTTGGAGTACTGCAGTCTTCAGACAAATGACTGTTAATTAATTAACAACACTTGATCATATATAGGTTTTTGATATTTTTTATATTCCATGATGCTTTTGGGGCAGGTTGGTCGTATTATGTTTGTGTTATGCGACAGAATATTCTATATAATTAAATTATATTTCCATCACTCAAATGAAGTATATTACACATATATTATACAAAAGAAAATGATTTAATTAGTACTAGTTTTGTAATTAGTAAACTGTTTATAATGGAGTAATTCATTTAGTGGTTGGTCTTTTTTGCATATATATGCTCTCCTCCTCTGCAGCCTTAATTTGCATTATGTTATATGCAGCCAATTCCGTAGCAGTGCAAAGCGCCACAGGATTTCAGGTAATAGAAAATAAGCAAGGACAAAAGAAAACGATTTCTAATCCTACCCATGCACGGCTACACTATAGATATAGTAATCAATTTCCATTTATTCATCCGTGAATTCCGCTTTCCATTTTTTTTTTTTTAATGAAGATATGGTTCACCAAATGCCTTAGAATATATATTGAAATGCAGAAGCAATATTGTTTTGTTTTTCCAATGTAGAATTCGAACCAATTTTCATTTGAAGAGGATTATGCAAATAGAGTGCAATTTTTTTTTATATATACAAATTAATCTTATCGGAGCCGGATAGTCCCATTTGAGGGATAAAACTCTCCCAACAATAATTTCCTCTACAAGATAACAACATCAGATTTCATTTGAATAATGTAAGACACATGCACGTACGAATTTTCAATATTGCTATCAAGCTACTATTTAGAAGAGGGGACCAAGAACGAAGACTCTATTTTTTTTTTGACAGGAACAGCTGCAGATATGGACTCTAAAGCATGAATCCATATATGGGCGGGCCTCCTTTGAACATGGAATCAATAAAGATTATATATATATATATATATATATATCTCAAGTAAAAATAACCCAAAAAGTTGCCATCACTTCAAAAGCCTAGCTAAAGCAATATTCATAAGGGCTCTAGCCATGGGTACCAAATATATAAAAAATGAGTTGGGGAGATGGAGCAAAAAAAGGAATGTTCATCATGTCAAGGATCCAAAGCTTCAAATAATGGGGCTATGGCCATGCCCCCCACCTCTCACTTGTGTGATATAACAACAAATGGAAATTAAAGATAGAGACAAGAGAAAGCCCATTTCAGTTTTTCTTTCAAATTTCAAGCTTTTGACCTATTTAACGTACGTGGGCCGACTTGGTCTTTAGAAAAACAGGACAGCAATCAAAGTAGTAGAGGCCACACCAATTTTTTGGGTACACTACTATTACTGTTTGGTTCAATAATAATAAATCAATGAATGCAATGTCGGGATCCAAAATTCCACGTGTAGTCCACCCATCCAATCTCCAAAGGGGTCTTCCTTCGTCGTCACTCGTGACTGATACTAGACGATAGATATATCAGATAGATAGTCCATCTTTGTAAGTTTTTTTGACATAATTAAGAAATCTGCCCTAAGCTTACGGAATATTTTTGTAGGGGGCACCAAATTTTTGTTATAGCCCATTTGACTATATTTTTTTGGAAGAACGTAGCCAAAAGTTGCCATGAGGGTGTGTCATTTTCGACCTTTTTTATTTTTCCTTCCCCACTTGAAAGAATTGAGCAGGAAAAAGTGATAATTGTATCTCCCAATCAAAAGTGCCCCATGTTAGCATGTTACCCAAAAGCTGGAAATCACTTTTTTGAAAAGATGAGCTCAATTGTGCTTGACACTTCACAAAAGTAAAGTGCTAATTGATTCATCTTTACCTAAATTCAACCCTTTCAGAGCAAAAATGACCAGGCAGTCAATCTACTTATGGCGAGACAAATTTTAGTGCCTTTGCCTTTGCCATTTCTCTCATGGAGGGGATATTATATTATATATATGTGTAACAAAGTCTTAATTTGTTTTAGATAACTTAGTCCCATCTCTCATCAATCCCCTAAATTTTGGTTTTCTCTATGATCATTTCTTTATGATTTGTGCACTGGGACTCGAACCTTTAGGTCCGAATGCATCCACCTAACCACTAGAGTAAGGAGAGAATCGGCAAATTTGGGTTTTCTGATTCTCTCTAACACTCACTATTACAATTAATTAATAATTAATTTGCATATGAATGCCATGATCAAACCAGAATCTTGATACAGTTGAACTTGGGACAAAGTTCATTGCACTATATATTATCAATGGACATGTTACGTCTGATAGTCCATCAGTCATTGTTCAAAGTTTATCAATTTTTCCTGTTCTATTTCCCCTGTTCTTACTTTTTTTCCCTTTGAGTTGTACTTGTTACTCTCTGCTCCTTTTGTTTGTTGGGTTTTTTGGTTGTTTTTTTGGAAGATTTTAATAAATTGACTCTCAGACACAAAGAGATAAGAGAAACACAGCAGAAAAGGCAGAAACGACATGGACGTGACGAAGAAGGATAAAGAAGAGGCGTTGAAATTGATCATATATCCCCACATAAACATGAAATATGTGCTCATAAAAGAGCAAAACAAACATCAGTTATGAATGAATTATTGGTCAAATCACTGTATATTCCTGCAGCAACAATCACGAGGTGGTGGCCCTTTTAAAAAGATATGAATGAGAGATGAGAAGAGAATATTAGAGACTTTTCATTTTTTCAATCAATGGCAAAAAATTGAGTTCCCGTTAGGAAAAACAAAATGTCAGACAATCTGACATAACTCTTTTCCTCCACCAAAAAGAAAAAAAAAAAAAAAAAAATCTGACACAACTCTTCTGCCTGCATATATGAATGAGTTCAATTTTCCTGCAGGCATAACAATACAAAGTGGAATTCGATGCTTTCTTATTAGTTAAGTACAAAGGTAAATAGTAAATACAAACCACCATTGATACAAAACCTCACTATTGAACAACAGAAAAAAAAAAAGAAGCAAAAGCCTTACAATCATTTAGAGAGCCTCCAATTCATAAATTATGAATGGTACAGTAAAAGTCTTAACTAATTAATAACAACCCATGTCATGAAAACTTTGCATTTGCATGCCCTTTATTTTTGAAAAGCTAGCTATATTTATAGATCATATATAGCTGCTGCAAAAACTGTAATGAAAATGGCTTTCTGAGTTCTGATATAGAGGATTTTGACATATGGAATTTTGTTTATTTTTCTTTAATTATATATATATATATATATAGCTCAGGAGGGATAGACAGAGAAGGAGATGGTGAGTTAGGTGGGAACAGCGAATGCTAATTGCTTGGCTCTCAAAATGGTAATTTTAGTAAGAAATATATAAAGATATTCATAACGAGAGTAGCAGATTTAGCTAGGGGTCTTACAAGGTCAAGAAAAGGTCTTACAAGGTCAAGAAGAGGGTTATGAAATTATAAGAAGAAACTTTAATTATAAGCTCAGGTAGGATAGCACCAGAAGAATTATCAACGAGACTTTGCTATGAAGAAGCATTGATCATCATCATCTTCCAGGAAGATTTCGTTTTTGCAGAAAATGAATATCCTTTGAATTATGCTGTCAACCATGGCGGCTTTAGTGATGACATCATGAGAATCCATGACATTAACCTGAAAAACCTTGAGAGATAAGATAAATCTTAATTAGAAATCAATCAAATGGGAAAACAGAAACATATGTACTAAAAACTTGTACCAACTTTAGTTAGTTAGAAATAGAGAAGCGAAATGCAGAGAGAGGAACAGTACAGTAATTGGTTCCATATGTCTTGTGCTTTTATTGCTTTATAATAATAGATCAATTTTGAAGAGCATAAATGTCTATATAGGGACAGCCGACAGACCAAAGATGGATTGGTCTTAATATTAGGTTTATACTAAATCTTTGTTGTTCATTAACAATAACTTGGCATCTTTTTCATTTTTCTTCGGAAAAAAATGATTGAGTTTTGTTGGACTATGAGATCCCTACCTGCTGTTGCTGCAAATTTACACAGATGAATCGATGATCGAAACCAATGGATTAAACAGATTTTTAAAACAAGAAAAAGAAATTAAAGAAGAAAGAAAGTGATGATCATGATAAGGATTGGATTAATCATAAAACATAATATCATGCTTTATACATACCTTAAATTGAGAAACCTCTGCTTGGCTTCCGCAGAGAAAGTAGAAAAGGGTTCGTTCTAAATTCTAATGTTAGGTGTTTTGATGGTGGAAAATATGAAAGTTTGAAACATGAAAAGGAAAAATAAAAGATAAAAGGCCTTTCTCAAAGGAAGGTGAACCCAGCTAATGGGCTGCCTTTGTGGACCCGGTACCAACAAGTCTAAGCCCAAAGTAGGAAAAGTTTTTTTTTAATAGGAATTAATTATTAGTAATTTTTATTTTTAATAATTGGTTGATGGCCAAAAATATATATAATTTTTTTGAGAAATTTAATTTAATTTAATAAATTAATATAATAATAATAATAATTTTATAATAGTAAAAGGGAGTATGTGAATTTATAAAAAATATGTTTCATTAAAGATGTAATTTATGAATAATGATGGCCTTTGAGTTATGTATGTATGTATGAAGTTCATTTTGCTCCTTTTTTCTATAGGATGAAAGGAAAATGGAAAAGAAACCGTAGATTAAAATGTCATAAATATATTCCCTAAAACATAAATTTTTCATCTCAACCAAAATAGAGAAGTGCTAATATTTTGTCACTGAAATGCAAAATATATAAAATGTAAAATGGCAAATTATACAATACACCGTTAGTGGAGTTTAGCAAACTACAGAAGTGGGTCTTGAAAGGTGACATGTGTCCTTTAAGAACTAGATTAAAATATTTAAAACTTAAATAATTTAAAAAATAGACATGTGTCAACTCCACAATCTGCTTGTGGAGTTTAAAATTTACATAACCGATATATCATATAATCACCATGTAAAATATATCCGATATCCACTTTCTAGAAGATGTAATGTAAAATTTCGCCAAAAAAAGAAGATGTAATGTAAAATATAAAATGCAAAAACCGATGGCCACGGGAGGAACCGGTTTCCCGTTGTCAATAGGAGCTGTCAGTGACCCGCAAGTGACCCAATCCAAAATTTTACAGTTAATCTTGCTCTGCTCAAAATTATAATTTTCGCGCTCGAAGAAAACCCTAGAAATTTTCCTTTGAATCCCTAGAATCGATCCAATCGAAGGTCTAATTCGCCTAAAGAAATTCAAAATCTTGTCCAGAAGAGGTCGCCGGTTTGGATGGTAAGCAGAAAACCCTAATTAAATTTCTGGCGGAGTGGTGGGACAATTAGCATGGACGCGAAGGACATCCTTGGACTGCCCAAAACACCATTGCCAATAACCCAAGAGAAGAAATCACGTCCCCAGAAAGATTCCCAGAGAAAACCCGATGGCATTTCTCGCGAGGTAAAAAGAAATCAAGTTGCTTGTTTTTCATTCATTTTTTTTAGCTTAATTTGAGTGAAAGAGGGTTTTTTTTTTTTTTTTTTTTAATTCTTTATTATTTTGGATGGAATTGTAGGTTTATGCTCTTACTGGAGGGTTGGCTCCGCTTATGCCTTCGATTGACGTTTCGCAATTGAAAAGACGACCACCATCAGACGAGAAGGTTGTATTAAGACTATGTTTGCTTGTCAGAGTGCTTTATTTTGTTTGAAGATAAAAAAACAATGAAGTGCATTTGGATGCAAAAGCTATAAATCAAATGTTAAAAACTTTGAGCTTCATGGATATTAATTTGCATTAACTTTACGTTAAAATATTAGGCAGTAGTATAAGTGACAAGCAGATGGGGCGTAGACATTACTACAATAACTTTACGTTATTAACTTTACAATTTCGGGTGTGTTTCTTAACTATATTGAAATTCTCTTCAGATCACATGGCAGTGGCTTCCTTTCACAAGCTCTGCCCGAAAGGATAATTTGCAACTCTACCACTGGGTAAGTATCTGTTTCTGAGAAAAATATTCGCCCTTAAATCAGTGGGCATGTCTAAGGCTTTAGTCTCTCTAATACCTTACAGGTGAGAGTTGTAAATGGTGTTCCACCAACAGGTGATTATTCCTTTGCCAAGTATAACAAGGTATGCAAAAATTTCACTTTCTTTTCCTCTCTGTATGATTTGCTCATTCCCTTTTCTATTTTTATTCCTTTTACACAGTTTGTTTGTTCTTTTGTCTGGTGTGGTGCAGTCTGTTGATGTTATCAAATACACAGATGAGGAGTATGAGAAGTATTTAACTGATCCTGTATGTATCAACTTGAGGTTGCAGGTCTTTGTTTTCTAGTTTTGCTTTTACCGCTAAATGCTTTTTTCATTTGTGGTCTAACTGAAATTAGCTATTAGAATTAAAGCATTTATTTGCACTGCCATGAATTCAATATTCCAGGTTAATTCTCTTTTCTTTTACATTGTTAATTAGACATGGACCAAAGAAGAGACAGACCAATTGTTTGACCTGTGTGAACGGTGTGATCTCCGCTTCATCATTATAGCTGACAGGTTCCCAACATCGCGGACAGTGGAGGAACTGAAGGATCGTTATTATAGTGGTATTCTATCTAATTACTAGATTATTTATTGCCAATCATTCACGTCAGTCTTGTGCTGCTCTTTTATATTTTGAGTTTGCATATAGTTTTATTCATTATCTTTGGAATTATTTTTCAATTTTTGTTTAAGACGGTATATGGTTCTCACTTCTCATGATGGGTCACTATGTATGTGCAGTATCCCGAGCCATATTAATTGCTAGGGCTCCATCTCCTGCCGATGTTGCAGGGCACCCTCTTGTTAAGGTCCGGTAGCTATATAAGTGCATTTTATATGAATGATCTACTTATATGTTGCAATTTATAGTAACAGAAATAAGCTGTTATGGTATTTATTTCACTCTAGTCATTTTGATTGTTATATGTTTCTGATACATTCCTCTGGGTATAGGATCCCTACAATGCTTCTCAAGAGACAGAACGCAAGCGTGCTTTGTCAATGGTCCTTTCTCAAACAAAGCACCAAGAGCGGAAAGATGCTGAGGTAGATATTTTTGCCTTGGCAATTTTGATTCCGCTGTACTATGTGACCTTTCTAGCAATTTTTTGCATGTGACTTATCAGTTGAATGTGTACTTTGAAATTTTGACCATTCTATCGTTTGTTTCTGCAGGTTCTTGCTGAAGCAAAAAGAATAGCCGAGTCACGCATGGCTGCACGGGTAAGTATTAATTGGACAACAATTTGCTATCATGGCATTTGCAATTGAATTTAAAAAGGTAGTTTAATAGTTCTGTCAGTTTATGTCACACTTGAATTTGAATTGGAATCTAAGGGGATAATAATTTCAACATGATTCAGTTGAGTTACATGATGCTGTATATTCAGTTTGTAAGTCAGGAAACATATAAAGAATGGATGTTAGTTTTCGTTTCTTGCATTTGTGATTGCATCCGGATTTTCCACATCTAGAATAATATAAGTTCTCATGTTTTATATACTGTTCAGGTTGCTGAAGAACCCGATTTGCCTGTCCCATCAGATGCTGCTCCTGAAAATACCGAGAAGGCTATTGTTCATGGAGATACTATATCTCAATCCAATGTTCAAGTTTCCTCAGCAGCTGTTGCACCTTCTAGCTCAATAATGCCTGATAATGCATCTACTCTTGCTTCCTTGCGGATGGTATGTGCAACATCTTGTCTTCACTTGGAAGTTTGTGCTCTATTGCGTTCCTTTTTAAAGTTTGTTATTGGATACTCATTTTCATTTTCTTTATTTTTTGGTGCAAGTTACTGGATAGCCTTTGCTCTTAGTTCTCTAACTAATTTGATATAAATTTTCAGCTTCGGGTATATTTGAGGACATATGGACTTGAGCAAATGGTCCAAGCTGCAAGCTCATCTGCTGGACTTCGGACCATCAAGAGGGTTGAGCAAACCTTGCAAGATCTTGGGGTTTGTACATTCTCCCTGAGAGTTGTAGCTGTGTTGATATTCTTGAATCAGTTATTAGTGGATGGTGATATAGTATTATATGCATGATGAGTGATGACCACTTATTAAAGCTCTTTTATATGTTTACTTTATTTTTCAACCTAAGTCTAATTGCAAGCTTTACATGAGGATACATGTCTCTCTCTGTTAAGATGATACTGTTCTCAGAGGATTTTTTGTTGTGAGCATATTTGATCTATGATTTATCAGATTGTTATGTCCTATTACCTTTTCAGATGAAATTGGTCTTACTGAAGACTGTCAAAAGATTCACTAAAACAGACATTATTTTACTTGAATGTTCTTGTTCTTAATTTTTGTAGTAAGATGACTGCTCATATCACAGCTAGAAGTTAATCTTGTTTTGTTTACTTATAATAACTACTGCAATTTAGGCTGACATAGTTCCTTGGCTCTTACAGGTTAATTTAAAGCCAAAGGTTCCAACAAAGGCTGTTTGTGCCGAGCATCTTGAATTGAGAAAAGAAATTCTAACTCTGCTGAATCTCCAGAAACAGGTGATTTCTCATCTCAAAAGTATCTAGATCTAGATAGTAGCAATCTTCTTTGTGCTTGTAGTATTATATCTAAGCTTCTATTTAGTGAGTACTATTTCTTTACTGCATATAGATATCTTATGTGCAAATGTGCATAATATGGATTTGAGATGGGGAATCATCCCTATGGCGCGGCAGAGTTAATTGACATTATGTGCTTTTTCAACAGTTGCAATACAAGGAGGCGGAGGGTTCATCTTTCCGTGATGGTTCCTATGGCGATATGCCTGGCACACCTAAGGTTGAAGATATGAGCTTCTAATTTCATTTATCTCTTCTAGTATATAGATTGTATGATTAGTTTAATCCCACCCTTTCTTAAATTGTTCAATTCTTAAAATTTTGGAGTCTGTAAATTGAGCAGCGGATGCATCGAGCTGCGGATCAGGATCGAACATTTGTCCCTGATGCCATTAGTTTTGGAGGTAATATAACTGATTTCGCTTCAGTTTTTCTCTAGAAATGACCGACTTTTATGGTTTTGACTGCCTGTATATTTGATTATAATTTCAGGTGATAGGGTTGGCAAAAGGGAGCAGAAACGGAAGGTATGTGCTTAATTATTTTTGTTAATCTTTTCTACGTGCTCGGCTCTGCATGTTACTTCGTCTCTGTGGTTTGTTACGTTGAGGTGTAATCTCTTATGATACCATTTCTAGGGACCTGGAAGAGTACCTGACACTCCATCTTCACCAGCTCACAAAAGGCCAAGAAAGTTAAAGGCTTCAGATCTATAATAAAGGGTCAGCCATCAAATTAAGCTTATATATAAATTATTAAGAGTTCCCTAGTATTTATTAGTAAACATATTGCTTTTCCATTTCTTCGAATTCACCAGGCTGGATTTGATTACCTTGCAAGATTTCGTGATCAGACTCATGGCATGGCAGCCCACATCATGAATCTGTCAAGGGTATCAGAAGCCGATGTAGAAGCTCCTCCATGCTTTGATTACAAAACTTTTTTTTCCTTACACAAGTCTTTGTAGTCACAAGTAGGAAAAACGTAGCGTTTTTAAATGATAGTATTGCATAAAGCATAAGAATCCAATAACTGAAACGTGAGTTTATTTCACATTTTCACTAGTTTCCTTGGTTGCTAATCTGACATTTGATTTTAACGTCTGTAAATATTTTTGTAGTTGAGGTGCTAATTGATTTGTAATTTTACCCTCATGTTAACCTTTGTATTGTATATATATAATCTCCCTGTATGAGGTAAAATAAAGTGTCGTCTCGTTGTTAACTATTTTTAATTAAAGTTATAAAACTTGCTTGAAACGAGATAATAATAAACGTTACCCAATTGATTTAAGACCGGATTAGACACGGGCTTTGGCCCACGGTCTTCTCCTTGTCAAGGCCTCAAAGTGGTTTAGATTTATGATGGGTGTTACTCTTTAAACTTTACCTTGCAAAACTGAAATAACAGAGGGAAGAAGAGTCAGGATGGTGCTCCAGAAACATGGTTCAGACTTCAGAGCACGACAGGAACTGTAAACTGAATTTTTGTTAATGATTGAAGTTGAAGGCAACAAAGTTCTCGGTTTCTTGTTTCATGTCACCGTCATATCATATTATATGCTTACTTTTTCACGTCATTACTCTGTAAAAATGCCATGGCCTCCAATTCTACCATTTATTTCTGTGGTTCAGATTTAGTCTTTGAAACTTTACCCACTGCTATATTGGAGCACCACCGTCTCCTACTCCCACCTCCTGCAAAACTGAAATTTCAGTTGTAACCGAACATTAGCATGTTTTTCTCCCAAGTTTTTAAACGTAAAAGGGAATAATTAATCATGCCCAACCTCATGGCTTTAAGCTCACCTCCTCTACTTCCTAAACCTTCTCGAAACATCAAACATTTTGGGTCTATTAATTGTTGCAGCATAAGAAAGAAGAGCAGAACAAGTCTAAGAAGCTCTTGGCCTTCTATCTCTCTCTCGCTTTTTGCTTCTGGTTTCGTTTTGGGTCCCCTTATTGATGGACTTCATTCAAGGGTCGATCTCGTCGTCTACCAAAATGGGGCAATAAACATTGGCCCTCTCCACACCAACATATGGGTAAATTCGATTCCTCGGTATCTCCTTTTTCCCAGTTTCTTTTAGACGTCTCTGCATTAGTTTCTCTTTCAGACTCTGCATTTAGTTGTTCTCTTACTCTTATAATATGTGTTGGATGGATGGTGCTAGGTCCCTCCTTTACTGGGATTGTTCTACTGCACAGTTGGATTGCTGCAACTCTTCTTGGATGAAAGGGCTTCTTCGGATGTTCCTCAGGGGAGCCTCGAAAAAGCGGCTGCCTCTCTAATGTGAGTCTATTTCTGCTCTATTGTCTAAGCATGAATATGGAAATATGGATAGTAATTAATTGAAGCAACTTATTAATGAAACTACTCGCATCAGTTCCTGTTACTGCAAACTGTATAATTGGCAATTGCTTTTTAGACCTAGAGTTACTACATGTAATACTATGTAACATATATTTGACACAGAGCATTGGTTCTATTTATCGAACTGAGTGCTGAAATGTACAAAAATGGAGTCCCAGACAACATTGAGGCCTACATCTTATTCGCAGCGGCCGAGCTTTTATGGTTCACCCTGGACAGGACACGCCTGGGTTTTGCCCTAGCTTCTCTCGTTGGCATATGCTGCCCCCTGGCTGAAATTCCCCTGATGAAGTAAGATTGCTTTCTCTTGGACAAACCAAATCACCTTGAAATTATTATATTATATCCTGTTGATTGCATTGTTCAATGCCCTGCTCATTTTTTTGCAGGTTCTTCAACCTCTGGTACTACCCACAAGCAAATGTAGAGATATTTGGGCAGGTAATAATTCATTACAATACTTCAAGAGAAACTTGATCAGTTTGAAACTGTTCTGATGACCAAAGCTGAGAATTTTGTTTGATGCAGGGACTAGTCACTTGGACAGTTACATGCTATTTTGCTTACATACCATTTCTTATCTGTTTATCGCGCTGGCTACAATCAATCATCAATGCTGCTGATACAGAGAAGTCTACCTAAGGAACTGATAAAGAATTGTTCCATGATTGATAAAATGAAACTGCAGAGAACTTTATTACTAGTATTGAATGTCAACAGTACTGATTTAAATTTCAAAATGAAACTTTCAATATCTTTGCAAGATTACATTATGCTTCATTCATCTATATATGAAACTATAATGGATAAATCTGGATTATGGATGCAGTCACTATAACCATCAGAATGCATATCCATATCTATTACCTCAATGTTACATGCAATTGCATAGAAAAAGTGGCATCAAAATTCAGGTTCTAGGAAAGCGAAAAGATGAACTTGTTCAGCTTCTGTTGTGAAAATGAAGCTATTTAGTAAAGACAATGTTTGTGATATCTGGGAACATCATCTTAATTGCTGCTTTGATTCCTGATCCAATGGATTCAGGCCCTGTATAGTTGACAACACATTCCCCGCCCTCAATGGATAACACTTCCACAATCCCACCATAATTCTTAATAGCTGGTCTCACTACATCAAGATGACGATTCACTACCTGTTATCATGAACATGAATGCCAAATGAATTTCAACTTAGTCTAATAGAACATAAATTCTCGTCTACATTTCTTGAAGTTAAGCAAGAAAACTCACCTCAACAGTTGTTTCCTTCTGTACATCATCGTATACTTGTTGAATATCCTTGACTGCATCTCCAAATTTCTCCTTCAAAACCTTTTCAATCCCCATTTTCATGGTGGTTGTTGAGCTAGGACAGCTCTCACATGCTCCTGTCATCAAAAAGTAAGAGCACCCAAGTCTCAATTCAAGTCAAAAAGATTGCTCCTTTAATTCTTTAGTAATACAATAAATTCAATTCAAATCCCAGCAAAAGAATGAAACATGAAGCCCATGAATAAAAAAAATAAAGGAACTAAAAACTGACCTTGGAGTCTGAGAGAGATGATGCCGTCTTCAACAGAGACAACTTCGACATTACCGCCATCAGCAATCAGGTAAGGCCTGACATCTTCCAGAACCAAGTCCACGTTTTTAGCAGTGAGCTCGAATTGCTGCGCAGAGTAAAGCCCAGGAGAGGAGCCTGCGGCTTCGCTGGGGCTCGAGCTTGACGCTTTTACGGCTGTTTTCCGTTGGATTATTCTCCGTCTGTGTTGGTAATTTAGGGGTAAGAATTGTGGGACTTGAAGGGTTTTTGCAAAGGATTGCGGAGAAGAAGAAGAAGAGGAAAAAGTCAGGGCTTTAGTCAATCCGGTTGTAGCAATAGACGCCATGTCTGGTCCGGAATCGTTGCTTGCCGATATTGGGGAAAGGCTAAAGATTCTCAGTTTATAAAGAAAACGACTTGGCAAGGACGAGGAGCAATAACAAGAGACGGGTCTTCACTGTTGCTTACTTTGTGGTGGTGCTTAAATTTTTAATTTTTTAAAACTTTTTTACTCGCAAAACTAATTTCATAATTACCATTTTTGTTTAAGAATTAGTAATTCTCTTTTAAGAAAGTTAAGCTTAACCAAATTTAGTGTCAAATGAGCCATCATAGTGGTTATCATGTGCTCTCTTACCAATTTTTATTCTCCTCACCCAATCAAAATCAAGAGAAAAGAAAAGGAAAGAAAAAATTCATGTCCCTATTATTAAAGTATAAATACTTTTTTTTAAAACTATAAAAAGATAAAACAAATGAAAATTTTCATTTACCATAGGTATTTGCATTAGTTAGATTAGATTATGGCTTATAATGCCTAATTGCTCGAGTAATTATGATCTATCCC
Source organism: Corchorus capsularis (assembly GCA_001974805.1). Classification (NCBI taxonomy): domain Eukaryota; kingdom Viridiplantae; phylum Streptophyta; class Magnoliopsida; order Malvales; family Malvaceae; genus Corchorus; species Corchorus capsularis. The sequence continues at coordinate 20,148 of AWWV01012849.1, forward strand.
GCCCAAACCCCAAAAAGTAAAATCACAAAAAAACGAAAAATGTAAAAAAGAAAAGCTGTAAACTTTTATATTCTTTTCCTTGGCTTTAATCTAATTTTTCGAGCTGTTTGACCGCAAAGACCAGAAAACCCCCTAGGGTTTCCTGCACAAAGAGATTCCAGACCACACACTAGAGTCAGTCAGCAAAAATGGTGAATCCTCCTCCTGCAGACCCTGATTCACCCCGACAACCACATCTCTTTGCTAAAGGGAACCAAGTCGAGGTCAGCAGCGACGAGGAGGGCTTTCGAGGAGCTTGGTACTCGGCCACAATTGTCGAATCTCCTCCCAAATCCACTTCCAAGAAACGCAAGAAGCCCTTGGTTCAGTACAAGACTTTACTCGCCGAAGATGGCTCCTCGCCCTTGACTGAATATGTCGACCCCGCTTTTATTCGGCCGTTGCCGCCTCAAGAGAAGGAGGAGGATGCTCACTCGGGGTTCGAATTGAACGAAGTCGTTGATGCGGGGTATAGAGATGGCTGGTGGACTGGGGTTGTGAGGAAGGTCGTGGAAAAGTCCAAGTATAGGGTTTATTTCGATAATCCTCCCGATGTTATCGAGTTTGATAGGAAAGATTTGAGGCGTCATTGGGATTGGATCGATGGAAAGTGGGTTCGACCTGAAAAGCAGGTATGTGGTATTTTTTTTTTTTCATTTTTCTATTCTTTTGATTTGAGATTTTTGGGTTTATTCCAGATTTGAAGGCGGAATTTTTCGTTTTTTCTTTTTTTAAAATATATAGAAGGAGATCTGTAACCTTTTGGCTTTTCTAAATTTTAGAAATGTTAAATTTCTTCGATATACTTGCTTATCTCACTGCATGTGGCTTTTTACTTTGAAAATTTCCTATTAGAATTATGTTTTTTTTTATTCATGCAAAAGAATAAGTAAAATGGCTAGTGTTTTAACGTTTTTTAGTGCTTGAAATTAAGTGATTACTGAACCTTATCTTTCACCGGCTATTCTTAGCTTTATTTAAGCTCTGCAAATTTTCATCGATTCTAGTTTTGCCTTGGAATCATGCAATTTAGTGCGATGCTAAAGGCAATTTTAGTCGCACAAAATTTGTTATTTTTCTGTTATATCATGCATGCCGCTTCTTTAGGTTTTTCCCCTATTGCTTTTTCCGTTTTAAGTGTAATTTTTTGACGATTGTGCCAAGTTTGATAGTTCTTATGTCTGTCTTTATATCAATTGCTAGTCAGTCTGCATTTACTTGTAAATTTATGCATCTATGTTGTTTGATGATTTGAACACATGTGCAGCATGCTTTGACCTTTTTGTACAATGTGAGTGATTTGATTTTTTAATTTTATTTCTTAAAGCAATCAACAGGCTCCATTTTTAGCTCAGGAACAGCCGTGGAGGTAAATATTGACAAAGAAAATGTGCGTGATGTTTGGTTCCCTGCAATAGTCATAAAAGAACTTGGGGAGAGTAGTTTCTTGGTGAAGTATCAGAGCTCAAGGAATGATGATGAATCTGGGACAGAAAAGGTGGTTGTCGATTCTCTCCATATCAGACCCACTCCTCCCCGCTATGCTGATAGAAATTATGAATTGCTGGAAAAGGTGGATACCACATATAATTTTGGTTGGCGAAGTGGAGTAATTACCAAAGTTCTTACTGGAAGAAGGTACAAGGTCTTTTTTAAGAATGCAAATGAGGACAAGGAGCTCACTCACGCTGATATAAGGCCTAACGTTGAGTGGATCGATGGGAAATGGATTAGCAAATCCAGGGTATCTTCTGTCTCTTCCCTTTATTTTCCACGTTAAATTTGAATGAGCTTTTTAGGTTGTTTTCATGGTGCATTCCAAATTTATCTTAAGAACAGAAGGAAAATGATGTTTCGAAATAATGTTTTTTGACTGTGTCCAAGTTAATTACTGGTCATTTCGATGTCAAGTTTGAACAGTTTCTTTTTATGTATTATTTTCTATGCTGCTATACCCATGTGTTGCACTAGTTGTTGATTGTTACATTTCGGTTTGCTTTAAAATCGGCTCAGGTTTTTTACAATAACTCTGCACATTGAATGCCTTATATTTTGTACTAGCTCTGGGTTACGTGAAATTCTTATTGTGGGTTGATAATACTTGCTGTGATTATTTGTAGAAGGTTTTTGCCATGTGAGTGCATGGGTCATTATTTGGTACCTTTAACAAGTGGGCTCTTGTTTCAGGAAGTCGTAATTGCTTCTAATGATGAAGAGCAGATAGGAACTGCTCAACATGGTACCCAAAACCCTGAGTTGGCTGGAGAACTTGGAAATTCATTTGTCATAAAGGATAATACTGAAGATAAGACCCCTTTGACAAATAAGAGCAAGAAATGTGTGGAGCAACCAACTCCCAGTGATGAAAATAATACTTTGCTCTCAAGCAAGAAGAAGATCAAACTGGAAACATCTAATGGTAACATGTTGCGGTTACGGTTTTCAAAAAAGCTCAACGAAGAAAACAATGTGGAGACACCATTATCTGTCAAGGGCGATCAGTTGAAAGATGTGCCTAATGAAACATCATGTAAAGAAGGCACTCCGAGGACTGGAGGTGCAGGAACTAGATTCACGAAGAAAACCGTGATTGATGATGAGCCTTGTGCTAAGAATGAGAGCCCTTTAACAGAAACCCAAACTGTGAGTCAAATTTCTTCTTTTGGAGTTTCATTCTTCATATTATCACCATTAGATCATATCCATTTCCTTTTTTATTTGCTTTTGGACGTGTTAAGACATTTCTATTTGATAATGACAAATGCATAACTATCACTTTAAAATCCAGTCTACTTTACTATACTCTATGGTATCTTTATTGGGCACCTGAGTTATCTTGCCCCTGAAGCACATAGCTTCTGCTGTCTTAGAGTATTTTTTGTACGAAATATGCTAGAAAATCATGTCTTGCTTCCAGTCTAACCACTACAAGGTATACTCAAAGAAGAAATGGAGATTAGCTTGCCCCATTAGAATCATACCAACTAAAAACATTAATGGCTACATGAATGTCATCAAAACTTGGCATAGTTGAGGTTGATACTGCTCAATGGGTTGTTTCAAGTGTTAAGCAAAGTTGTTTTTCAACTGGGATATTCAATGTGCCCCATTTGCTTTGCAGCAAACTGCTTCGAATGACTGCCTTTTCTGTCAACATCACCGTTCTAACTGGGTAATGATAATTGATCATTGGCACTTTGGTTATGTTGGCTCCATTGGCCAATATTCCTGATCAGCAGTTCTCTCTACTACTTTCATTTGACCTGCATTCCCCTTACTCATGCAGAAGACTAAGCGGCAGAAAGTCAGTTCAGTCGACAGTAAAACGAATAGCCTTGTAAAAAGGAATGTAAGAGCTAGAAAGTCGCCAAGTGAAGGCTCACAGACAGCAGGTACATATATCCATTGGTACATGTGCACTATTTTGATATAAATATATAAATAATTTTTTTGGCCCAAAAATATATAAATATTATTTTGAAAAATATGTTTTTTTACATATTCTCAGGCAAGGAGGGAGTTACAGATACCACAGAAGAAGTTCATGAAGGAGAGATTAAAACAAAAGAAGTTGAAGCGCCTATCGTAATAGGATTATCAGCAAAGCCCACAAAAACTCTACAAGCTGAAAATTCTGTTAAGAATCCTAATGAGGATTCAAAGCCAATGGGGGATCAAAAGGATGATATAAACGATTCAGTCGAAAATGAGGACGTGGTAAGCAATTTTTTTAATACTTTCTGGCTGAGAGAAAACTGCTAAAATAAGCTATAAAATTTGATGTGGTTTAGTTTCTTAATGGAACAAAGTATGCTACGTGTTTAATATTGACCTATAGTTCTTTTACCTTAGTTGGTTGTCATGATCATTGTTATGAAGCATTTGTCAACTTTAAGGTCCCAAGAATGTACTGTTTTTAAAATTCAGCATTATCATTTCACAAATGCTTATAAATGTTGGGCTTGGGCAATTTTGCCATGCTGTGCTTGGTTATACGGTATAACTTGTTTAGACTTTTAATGCCTAATTTACTGCTTGCTGGCCTGTGTCTTTATCTTAATATGGTTTCAAACATGAAAACAACTTTCTCTATGGTGATTGATTTTCCTGTCTATACATACCTTTAGTAGTCCTTTTAACTGTTGGTCTAATTGATATAGGAATTAAAGGATCTGAAAGTTGGAGTAAGCAATTCGAGAAGAAAGAGGGGAAGGCCACGTAAATCAGTGCTTACAAGTCCGAAAGCTTTCAATGCTGGTATATGATTACTTAAGCTTAAGTTATTTTATCGACATTTTGTAAATCTGCATCTATGCAAATTTGGTATTTAAAATTTGTAGGTAAGGAACAAAATTGGGCTGGAGGTCTTGCTGATGAAAAACCTTTAGAAGGTTGTATTAGTGATGAAGCTAAATTATCAAAACATAAGGGGGTGGAGCCGGCAGGTACTTGGGGTTTTCTGGTTTAACAATAATAAACTTATAATGCCTCAAGCAAAGTAGAAATACTTCTATGTAAGGCTGGCTGGAAGCAGTTTGATAGACTCCAATGTTTTAACCCAAATGTGGCGGTTGTCATTTTCTTAAGTGATTTTTCCAGTTATACTGAATGATGGAGTAATGGTAGATTTTGTAGGGGCAGTTACTGGGAAAAAAAATTGGCTAGTGATTCACACGAAAGAAGGGAAACTAACTGGTGCATTGGATGTAAAGGAGGGGATGATGATCTTGAAGGAATTTATGCTTGTTTCAAACTACTTTTTCTTTTCGTTCATGTTTTTGTCTTTTACCTTGCGTAGATGCAATTAAGGCTGAATACATTCTTGAGTCTTTTCTTGTTTATGGTCACTCACCTTTTAAATTGTAAGATTAACATCCTATATTTGTTAATTTCATAGCCTCTCAAGATTCATTAAGAGGAAGGATGATTGATGTTTCTATGACTGAACACAACACAAAAGACGTTAACTTTTCAATTGCTGGGATTTCAGACATGGAAGACGATGATCAACCTCTATCAACATGGATAGGAGGAATCCACTCTTCTGGTGATGAAGAACAAAGTAAGATGATTCGGCAGACTTGAGTCCTCGTTTTCAACTTTGTGTTTCATTATTGTTGGTCTTCACATGCTTTCACTATTTATATTATGGTTGAGTATGTTTGCTTTCTTCTAGGACTTTCCTCTGCTAGGCTCGTCAACGGATGGAATGAGGAAAAAGAAGAACTAATTGATGTTCCAGTAGAATCTCTTGCGATGGATGCCAGAGGTAGAACTCCATTGGCTGATGATCGAAGTTTGCCTTTTGTGAAGAAATCACCTGTGTGGCGAACAATTGAATCCATGGATGTCTTCCAAATTGTGCCCCAAAAACCACACTTTCAACCTTTGGCGGGTGAAAATAAAGAGGAGTTTCGTGAAGGATCAGCAATCGGTATCATGGTAACCTTTTCCAGTATGTTTGAAAAGATATCCATGTTGCAGTTTGATGATCCTAAAAACACATTTGACAGCATTTCAGAAAGTCTTAATGACTTGGAAAAGCATGGATTTGATGTTACTTTGCTTCGAAATCGCTTGAGTGGATTATTGTCACTCAAAGAACAAGCACAGCGTTTAGGTGAGAAAGAAAATGCTGAAATGAAGATTCGTGAGAAAGAAAAGGAGATAACTAAATGCGATGAAGAGATTGAAGAGATTCGAAAGGAGACTACGGAGTTAGAAAAGAAGATTACGGAGTTAAAAGAACGAGAGACTGCCTTAAAGTTGGAAAAGGAGGCTGGGGAACGTATGGTTGCTAGCTTGAAGTTGGATCAAGACGTTCTAAAGGAACGTATTCAGAACACCGTATGTGATTTTGAGAAAATAGCTGCTGCCCCTTGGAAAGTGCTATGATTGATGGTTCCTTGTTCATAACACCGAGAATTGGGCTTTGGCGTAGCACAGGTTAAGATTATCGTTGTTAAATATATTATGATGGATTCAACTGTAGGCGTGATTAGGATAGGTGAGTAGGGTGATTTTAATTCTTAGATCTGAATGTATTGCACATAGCCTTTTGTTGTTGTTGTTGTTGTCATATGTCTAGTGATGGGTCTTTACTCTTTTCAGAGTCACAATATGGACCTGCATCTCCTCCTAGACTAGAAAAGGTGAAAATGTGAAATACTAACTTCTTTTGGAACCCATTTATCGATGCTCTACTTTTAAAGAAGTGAAGTTTTTAACTCATGCTAGGAAGTCGCTGATGATTTGCCAGAGTGATAAAGATTTAGATGAGTGAAAGGTTCAGCAACAGCATTCTTGAGTTCGAGTTTTATCAATAGCCCTAAATCTGTTTTATTAATTAATCCTAATAATAATATAGTAACTAATAAGAAATTGGATTAATTAATTTCATTTAACCGAGAAGATAGATGTTTTCAAGGATTTTGTAGGTCGCAAGTAGCATAAATAGCTCACTTGATGAATTGAATTGGTCGTTATGTTAAATTATTTACCAATTGATATGTCAATATAATTATTCTATAAATTCCAACTTCACTTGTCATCATCAAAGATTATACTATATTTTATACCAATACATGCCACGAACAAAAAGAGTGAGAGAGATGGCTGGATTTGGCAGGGATTAGTTAGTTAGTTTATTAGTTAGCTCTTTTTTTCTTAAGAATGGTAGGAAATTAGGTTGAGGCTGCTAGAACCTAGAAGTAGAGAGATGAAACAATAAAGGAATTAACAAAAGAGAAACTTCATTCTAAAAGATAAAATGTAGCCAATTAGCTTAATTAACTTTAGGGAAAATGCTATCATTAATTTATCCAAAGTCAATATGATTAATTAAAATTAAAATGTCCAACAACTCACCTCACATCAAAGACTTTTTTTTTTTGTTATAAACAGAAGGGATAAAGGAAAGATTACTAGTGTTCATCTCTTTTCTTTCTCCCAAAAATCAAAATGACTAGTAAAACAGCTTTTCTCATCTCTCTCCTAATTCTAGCACTAACCCAAACCTCTCGTGCAGGAACCATCGCCACCTACTGGGGCCAAAACGGAAACGAAGGAACCTTAAAAGAAGCATGCCAAACCGGAATCTACGATTACATCAACATAGCCTTCCTGGTCAAATTCGGCGGCGGCCAAACTCCGGAACTCAACCTGGCCGGCCACTGCGACCCACCAAGCGGCACATGTGTCGTATTCGGAGAACAAATAACATATTGTCAAGAGCAAGGAATCAAAATTTTGCTCTCACTCGGTGGCTCTGCTGGCAATTACAGTTTAGCTTCTCAAGCTGATGCCCAAACTGTAGCTGACTACTTATGGACCACATTTTTGGGCGGAAGAACATCCGCCGGTCCCTTGGGCGACGCCACCTTGGACGGCGTCGACTTCGACATCGAGCTGGGTTCAAATTTATTCTACGATGATTTAGCAACTTACTTGAAAGCCAAAAGTCAAAGCTTGTATTTATCAGCGGCTCCTCAATGTCCTTACCCAGATTTTTACATGGGTGATGCTATTGCCACCGGCCTTTTTGACACCGTTTGGGTTCAATTTTATAACAACCCACCCTGCCAGTATAGTTCAGGTAATATTGATAATCTTGTAACTTCTTGGAATGAGTGGACATCAAAGGTAACGGCAGGGAATATATCATTAGGATTACCGGCGGCGGAAGCTGCAGCTCCGTCGGGAGGGTATATTCCGGCGGATACGCTAGTATCCGATGTGCTTCCGGTGATCAGCGAGTCGTCATCAAAATATGGTGGGGTCATGCTTTGGAATCGATACTATGATCTTTTAACAGGGTATGGTTCGTCCATCAAATCATATGTGCTAAGTAGTGAGAAATTAGTTTACCCTTCTTAAGAATCTTTGTTTAAATCTGTATTTGGGTTAAGCAATAATATCAACTTCTACTCGATGTCATGTTGTAGATAATACCTCTGTTCCTATTTATATGTCATCACTTTGGTCAAACAATTTCAATTTTGACCATCAAACAATATTTATGTATTTTTCTGTGGTAAAAAATTAAGAAAATTTTTTTCGGGTTAGTTATTAGTCTAAATCGTGTACCCATCACCGATTTTGGCTAAAAACGGATTCCAGGGGCCCAACTCAGTTTTGCATAGGAAAAACCCGTTGAAATATCTATACTCATCTAACCAAAACTCAGCCACATTGGATTTAAGGATTTGATTTTACGAGCATCTGAATCTTGTTTCGAGTTAATTATAAATTAATTCTGAAAAATGGAAAAACGATATTAGAAGCGTGAGAAACCCTTCAACCTTTTTTTAGGAAAAATTTTTCGATTTAGTTTTTGCAAAGTTTTAGCCGAAATCGTGTACTAATAACCATCACGGTTTTTGACTAAAAACGCCTTCTAGGGCCCCGGCTCAATTTTGCATGATTTTTGTTGCCTAGAGCCCTTGAAATATCTATATACATCTAAACAAATATCAGTAACGTTGGATTTAAGGATAAGTTTTTCGAGCATATGAATCTTGTTTCGATTTAATTAGAAATTAATTACGAAAAAAAGGAAAAACGATATTAGAAGTGTGAAAAGCCCTTCATTAATCTTTTTGGCGTTGAATTACCTATTTTTTCTGAGTATTGTGGCAAAAAGATGAGGAAAAATATTTCGGGTCAGTTTTTAGCGAAATCATGTACTAACCATCACGGTCTTGGCTAAGAACGCGCTTTGAGGCCCCTGCTCAGTTTTGCAAGATTTTTTTGCCTAAAGACACATTGAAATATCGACATTCATCTAACCAAATGTCAACCACATTGGATTTAAGGATTTGATTTTATGAGAATCTGAATCTTGTTCCGATTTAATTAGAAATTAATTCAGAAAAAATGGAAAATGATATTAAAAGCGTGAAAAGCCCTTCAATGTTTTTGGCGTTGAATTATATATTTTTTCTGAGTATTATGGCAAGAAATTGAGGAAAAAATTTCCAGGTCAGTTATTTGGAAATCGTGTTCTAACGAATACATGTTTTTGCTAAAAATGCGTTTTGGATCCCCGACTCAGTTTTGATTGATTTTTACGTAAATACTCCTTCAAATATCTATATTTATCTAATCAAATTTCAGCCTCGTTGAATTGAAGGATATGTTTTTTTGAGCATATGAATCTTGTTTCATTTTAATTAGAAATTAAATCAGAAAAAATGGAAAAACGATATTAGAAGCGTGAAAAGCCCTTCAATGTTTTTGGCGTTGAATTATATATTTTTCCTGAGTATTCTGGCAAAAAATTGAGGAAAAACTTTTCGGCTCAGTATTTACCAAAAATCGTGCACTAACGAACACGAGTTTGTCTTGATTTTTGACTTAAATAGTCCTTCAAATTTCTATATTTATCTATCCAAATCTCGTCCTTGTTGGAATGAAGGATATGTTATTTCGAACATATTAATCTTGTTTCGATTTAATTAGAAATTAATTCGGAAAATAAATGGAAAAACGATAATAGAACAAAGTGAAAAGCCCTTCAATCTTTATGGTTTTAAATTATATTTTTTCCGAGTATTATGGAAAAAAATTGAGGAAAAACTTTTCGGATCAGTTTTTAGCCGAAATCGTGTACTGACTAATTATCACTGGATTTGACTAAAACCGCGTTCCGAGGCCCCGACTTAGTTTTGCATGATTTTTTATGTAAAGACTCCTTAAAATTTCTATATTCATCTAACC
>AWWV01012850.1:0-51001 GCA_001974805.1 Corchorus capsularis
AATCTTTTTTCGATTTAATTAGAAATTAATTCGGAAAAATGGAAAAACGATATAAAAAGCGTGAAAAGCCCTTCAATGTTTTTGGCGTTGAATTATATATATATATATATATATATATTTTAAGTATTGTGGCAAAAAATTGAGGAAAAATTTCAGTTTTTAGCTGAAATCGTGTACTAACCATCACAGGATTTGGCTAAAACCGCGTTCCGGGGCGCCAACTCAGTTTTGCATGATTTTTTGCATAAAGACTCCTTGAGATTTCTATACACATCTAACCAAATCTCAGCCACGTTGGATTTAAGGATATGTTTTTTCTAGCATATGAATCTTGTTTCGATTTAATTAAAAATTAATTCAGAAAAAAATGGAGAAACGATATTAATAGCCTGAAAAGCCCTTAAATGTTTTTGGCGTTGAATTATATACTTTCCTGAGTATTGTGCCAAAAAATTGAGGAAAAACTTTTCGGATAAGTTTTTAGCCAAAATCGTGTACTAACCATCACGGGATTTGGCTAAAATAGCGTTCCGCGGCTTCGGCTCAGTTTTGCATGATTTTTTGCGTGAAGACTCCCTGAAATTTCGATATTTATCTAACCAAATCTCAGCTACGTTGGATTTAAGGATATGTTTTTTCGAGCATATGAATCTTGTTTCGATTTAATTATAAGGCTAATTGCTCAATTAAGGGCAAAACGTTTCACACTCGGTTTAATTTGGGGTAAAACCTTTTAATTTGGTCGATTGGGGGCAAAACGTTTCAAAATGGTTTCAATTAAGGGTAGGGTGTCAATTTAAACAGGACGTGTTTTACACGTACATTAAAAGCGCGTTAAATTATTAACCCAATAATATTATGACACGTGGCATTGAAAAAAAAAACAAATTTATTCAATTTAACAAATTTAAAATATAAATAAAAGGATTTTTTTTTTGTTTTTTTCCTTTTAAAAAAAAGAAATAAAAGGGATTTTTTTTCCCAAATTAAAAAACAGCGTTTTGATTTTGGTCAGACCATAAAAAGGGTTTGAGTTTTTTTTTCTTCATTTTTCATCTTCTGACGAAACAAAATCTCTCTCTCTCTTAGATTTTTCTTCACTCCATTTGTTCATCTAGTGATCGAGTTCAAATTATGCATATTTTTATAGCTATTTTTATATACTTTTTACTACTTTTATATGTGTTTTTATCCTATTTTGCTAGTATTTGTGTTTTTAGGTCTTGAAGACAAGAAAAGTGAAAACTTATTGTTTTTCACTCTTTTTGGAGCTATTTTAGTGATTTTTTACTCAACTATGGATTTAGTCATTTGGAATGAAGATTTGAAGATGCGAAGTTCGTGATTGAAGATATTGTGAAGATTTGAAGCCAATTGAAGAATTAATTCAAGAAGTAAAAATTGAAGATTTGGAGCTTATTTGCAAAGGATTGAAGCCAAGTCCAGAAGAAGCCCTGAAGTTGAGGATTTTTGAATTATTTATATGGGAATATACTCAGTCCATATAAACCTATAATTGGAGTTAAAATCCCAATTTGTAGGCCTAATATCCAAAAGAATATCCAAATCCCGTAATAATCCCTCAGATTTGCGATATAAGCCCGGTTTCAGCGCAGTCTTCGTAGAAAGGCCATAACTTTCTGCTCAGATGTCCGTTTTAAGCCCATGAGTAACCGTTGGAAAACTAACTCCGATCTCTACAACTTTCTTTTGAAGTGCAAAGCCCAGATCTGTCATCTTCAAGCCCGAATTCGATGTCGAAGTTCCTGCTAGATTCCAGAAAATTCCAGAATCCTCTTTTGACTTGGATTCTACTCTAGGATGACACCTAATCCAACTTGGAGTCCAAGTCAGAGCTAAACCGTCCTACCCCTATCCTCCACTATAAATAGCCACCTCCTGTATCACAAATCACACACAATTACACACATTAGATACACATCACAAATTTTAGATAATTCTCTTTTTCTACCTTTCTTTAGTTTTTAGGTTTTTCTCTAGTTTTAGAAGAGGGAGAAGTCGACACCCTCTCTAGCCATAGAGGGGTGCGACGTCCCTAGGGTTTCAAGGAGGAGAAATCGTTCCTCCTTTGTTCTGTAAGTATTCTTATGCCTCTCATGGATTTTCCTAAGTCCATGAGTAGCTAAATCCTTAATACTTCTGATCCTTTGGTGAATTCAATCAATTGATTATGGTGAGATTTCTATACTTATAATTTTGTGTTAAGTTCTTGATGATAGTAGTCAAAACCCTAAAATAATTTTATGATTCTGAATCTTATTTGAGTTATGTGGCCACTAACGATGTAAGAGGAATGTCTATGGCTAGATCAAGCTTAGAATTAATCACTCAAGTTTGATTGTATGTAGCAAATTAGATTTGTTTAATCGCTGCTTAATGGGTATTTGTCTATCGGAGGGCGAGAAATTTCTCTTCGTATGGTTCTATTTTGTAGGCATGTGTGTAAAATTAATTAATCTTAATGCTTTGTTCTTAATTGATCTTTAAGCCTTAAGAAAGTAATCGACTGCTGAAGGAATATAATGGATAACTGCAGCTTTAATCGGCCTCTTATCTAAAATACATGTTGGGAAACCTATATCAGTTGTCAGTCAAGAATAAGATACTTAATTCACCTTTTAAGTCGATAATCCATAGTTAATCTGATTGAATCATACCACTGGAGAAGAAGTATGCTTTATAATTATTGTTTGCTTTATATTCTACTTTAGATTTAGATTTAATTTGCTTTGCTTTATTTTTAGTTTAATTGTTTTCTTTATAATTAATTTATCTAATCCCCTGTTTTCTAATCGATTTTTGGTAAAGATTTTTCTTTATTCTCTATCGTTCATCACATAACCCTTCTCTGTGGGATTCGACCCCTACTTGCCCTAGCTATTCTAGTTAGTTTATTGTGGGGATTATTTTTATGGTCATAGACGACACGACCATCTAGTCGTTTTTTTTTACTAGAATTCGTTCATCTAGTATAGTCTAGTTGAATGGCGTTTGAAATTTCCGATCCGAAGCCATGAATCAGCGCCGACTATCACTTGTTTCACAACGCAAATCAGCAACGGAAACAGCAAAGGAAAAGAGACAATCTGAAGCTAAACCCAAGGTTGAAAAAGGAATGGGTAAGTTGGATTTCTGTCTTCAAAGAGGTACTCCGGCTCGATATCGGGTTATCGGGTTATGGGATATGGGTTTCTGGAAAAAATTGTTTTTTTTTTATGATTTTTTTGGGTTGAATTGTTTGTGGGTTTTTCGATAATAATTGATTCTGGGTTATGGGTTTCAAAAAAAAATTGTTGTTTTATGATTTTTTGGTTGAATTGTTTATGGGGTTTTCCATGTTTATGGAAATTTAGGGTTTGTTCATAATTTAATTTGGGAATTAGGGTCTCAGAGACTTAAATGGAAAGGGGAAACCAATTCTTTCTGGGATTTTGTAGGAGGAAGAGGAAACTGTCAAAAAAGAGGCTGAGACTCTATTGGCTCCCAAGAAATCAAAGGCTTCCACTTAAACTGCTGAGTGGTTTCCAAAGAAGTAAAGGTGTTCAGATTCTAAGGAGACTCTTCTACTATTTGCATCACCAGTTGAATACCTAGGACCGTTTTTAACACTCTGGGGCTTTGATGGGCTTGGTTTTGATCCGTAGAGTGCCTCTTGCTATGCTATTAGCTGTCTGAAGTTTCTTGCTCTGCTATTGTGGGTTCCTATTTGTACTGTAACTAAGTTCAAAGTTGAAGGCAAGACTTGAAAGAAGGAGAAACACAACCGATAGAGGAAAGGGAAGAATTCTTCATGTAAATGAATTGCCCTGAGAGACCCATTGGTGTTTCATGAAATTTTTGTGCTTGAATTTCTGGAATTTTTTTTTTAAATTTTGCTAAAGAATTTCTGGAAAGGTTGTAGTATGAATGGTAATGATAGATGTTCATAGTGTTGTTTGTGTGTTCATGTTTTCCTGTATTCAAGAGTTTTTTTTAATTCTTTTAAAACTTTTTCCTTTTCTTTATTTGTTTTGTTTTTTTATTTTTCAATTTTTAATCCAATTTTTTATTTCGTTTTCTTTTTTTTTAAGTAATTGCCGAAATTACTTTTTTAATAATTAAAAAATAATTTTTTATTCACTTAACGGTTTCCGTTACCTCTAACAGCATGTTTCCGTCACTCTCCGAAAAATTCTTCCCCAAATTGACAGTCTGCCCCTAATTGACGCGAATCTGAAACGTTTTGCCTCAAATAGACCAAATTGAAAAGTTGTGCCCCAAATTAGACCGAGCTAGAAACGTTTTGCCCTTAATTGAGCAATTAGCCTAATTATAAATTAATTCGCAAAAATGGAAAAACGATATTAGAAGTCTGAAAGGCCCTTTTATGTTTTTGGCGTTAAATTATATATTTTTTCTGAGTATTGTGGCCAAAATATTGAGGAAAAATTTTTCGGCTCAGTTTTTAGTAGAAATCGCGTAGTAACTATTACTGCTTTTTGGCTAAAAACACATTCCGGGGGCACGGCTTAGATTTGCATAATTTTTTGTATAAATACTCCTTGAAATATCTATATTCATCTAACCAAATCTCAGCCACGTTGGATTTAAGGATATGTTTTTTCGAGTGTATGAATCTTGTTCAATTTAATTAGAAATTAATTCGGAAAAATGGAAAAACGATATTAAAAGCGTGAAAACCCCTTCGATGGTTTTGGCGTTGAATTATATATTTTTCTAAGTATTTTTGCAAAAAATTGAGGAAAAATTTTTCGGGTCAGTTTTTAGCGGAAAATCGTGTACTAACCAACACGAGTTTTGGCTAAAAACGCATTCCGGAGCCCCGACTCGGTTTTGCTTGATTTTTTGCGTATAGTGTCCTTCAAATATCTATATTCATCTAACCAAATCTCAGTCTGGTTTGCTTGAAGGATATGCTTTTCCGAGCATATGAATCTTGTTTCGATTTAATAAGTAATAAATTCGAAAAAAGATGGAAAACGATCTTATTTGTGTGAAAAGCACTTCAAATTTTATGGCGTTAAATTGTATATTTTTCCGAGTATTGTGGCAAAAAATTGGGGAAAAACCTTTCGGGTCAGGTTTTTAGCCGAAATCATGTACTAACTAATTATCACGGTCTTTGGCTAAAACCGCATTCCGGGGGCCCTAACTCAGTTTTGCATGATTTTTTGAGTAAAAACTCCTTGAAATTTCTATATTCATCTAACCAAATCTCAGCCACGTTGGATTTAAGGATATGTCTTTTCTAGCATATGAATCTTTTTTCGATTTAATTAGTTATTAATTCGGAAAAAAAAAAGAAAAACGATATTAAAAGCGTGAAAATCCCTTCAAGGTTTTTGGCATAGAATTATATATTTTTTCTGAGTATTGTGGCAAAAAATTGAGGAAAAATTTTTCGGGTCAGATTTTAGCCTAAATCATGTACTAACCATCATGAGAATTGGCTAAAATAGCGTTCCGTGGCTTCAACTCAGTTTTGTATGATTTTTTTTGCGTAAAGACTCCCTGAAATTTCTATATTTATCTAATCAAATCTCAGCCACGTTGGATTTAAGGATATGTTTTTTTACAGCAAATGAATCTTGTTTTGATTTAATTAATTAGAAATTAATTCGGAAAAATGGAAAAACGATATTAGAAGCCTGAAAAGCTCTTCAATGTTTTTGGTGTTGAATTATATATTTTTTCTGAGTATTTGTGACCAAAAAACTGATGAAAAATTTTTAGGGTCTGTTTTTAGCAGAAATCGTGTAGTAACTATTATGTGTTTTGGCTAAAAACGTATTCTGGGGGTCCGGCTTAGTTTTGCATAATTTTTTGTGTAAAGGCTCTTTCAAATATCTATATTCATCTAACCAAATCTTAGCCACGTTGGATTTAAGGATATGTTTTTTTCGAGTGTATGAATCTTGTTCGATTTAATTAGAAATTAATTCGAAAAAAATGGAAAATCGATGTTTTTGGCGTTGAATTATATATTTTTTCTTAGTATTGTGGCAAAAAATTGAGCAAAAATTTTTCGGGTCAGTTTTTAGCCGAAAATCGTGTACTAACCAACACGGGTTTTGGATAAAAACACATTCCGGAGCCCCGGCTCAGTTATGCTTGATTTTTTGTGTAAAGTCTCCTTCAAATATCTAAATTCATCTAACCAAATCTCAGCCTCGTTGGATTGAAGGATATGTTTTTCCGAGCATCTGAATCTTGTTTTAATTTAATAAGAAATAAATTCGAAAAAAGATGGAAAAACGATCTTATTTGTGTGAAAAGCCCTTCAATTTTTATGGCATTAAATTATATATTTTTTCCGAGTATTGTGGCAAAAAATTGAGTAAAAACCTTTCGGATCAGTTTTTATCCGAAATTGTGTTACTAATTAATTATCACGGGCTTTGGCTAAAACCGCGTTCCGGGGCCCCAACTCAGTTTTGCATAATTTTTTGCGTAAAGACTCCTTGAGATTTCTATATTCATCTAACCAAATCTCAGCCACATTGGATTTAGGGATATGTTTTTTCGAGTATATTAATCTTTTCTCGATTTAATTAGAAATTAATTCAGAAAAATGGAAGAATGATATTAAAAGCGTGAAAAACCCTTCAATGTTTTTGGCGTTGAATTATATATTTCTTCTAAGTATTGTGGCAAAAAACTGAGGAAAAATTTTTGCGGGGCAGATTTTAGCCGAAATCGTGTACTAACCATCATGAGAATTGGCTAAAATAGCGTTCTGTGGCTTTAACTCAGTTTTGTATGATTTTTTGCGTAAAGACTCCTTGAAATTTCTATATTTATCTAATCAAATCTCAGCCACGTTGGATTTAAGGATATGTTTTTTCCAGCAAATGAATCTTGTTTCGATTTAATTAGAAATTAATTCGGAAAAATGAAAAAACGATATTAGAAGCCTCAAAAGCCCTTCAATGTTTTTGGTGTTGAATCATATATTTTTCTAAGTATTGTGGCAAAAAAACTGATGAAAAATTTTTCGGGTCTGTTTTTAGCAGAAATCGTGTAGTAACTAACTATTATGTGTTTTGGCTAAAAACGCATTCTGGGAGCCCGGCTTAGTTTTGCATAATTTTTTTTATAAAGACTCTTTCAAATATCTATATTCATCTAACCAAAACTTAGCCACGTTGGATTTAAGGATATGGTTTTTTCGAGTGTATGAATCTTGTTCGATTTAATTAGAAATTAATTCGAAAAAATGGAAAAAGGATATTAAAAGCGTGAAAAGCCCTTCGATGTTTTTGGCGTTGAATTATATATTTTTTTCTGAGTATTGTGGCAAAAAATTGAGCTAAAATTTTTCAGGTCAGTTTTAGCCGAAAATCGTGTACTAACCAACACGGGTTTTGGATAAAAACACATTCCGGAGCCCCGGCTCAGTTATGCTTGATTTTTTGTGTAAAGTCTCCTTCAAATATCTATATTCATCTAACCAAATCTCAGCCTCGTTGGACTGAAGGATATGTTTTCCCGAGCATCTGAATCTTGTTTTAATTTAATAAGAAATAAATTCGGAAAAAGATGGGAAAACGATCTTATTTGTGTGAAAAGCCCTTCAATTTTTATGGCATTAAATTTTATATTTTTCCGAGTATTGTGGCAAAATATTGAGTAAAAACCTTTCGGATCAGTTTTCATCCGAAATCGTGTTACTAACTAATTATCACGAGCTTTGGTTAAAACCGCGTTCCGGGGCCCCAACTCAGTTTTGCATAATTTTTTGCGTAAAGACTCCTTGAGATTTCTATATTCATTTAACCAAATCTCAGCCACGTTGGATTTAAGGAAATTTTTTTTTCGAGCATAGGAATCTTGTTTCGATTTAATTAGAAATTAATTCGGAAAAATGGAAAAACGATATTAAAAGCGTGAAAAGCCCTTCAATGTTTTTGGCGTTGAATTATATATTTTTTTCTAAGTATTGTGGCAAAAAACTGAGTAAAAATATTTCGGGTCAGTTTTTAGCCGAAAATCGTGTACTAACCATCACAAAATTTGGCTAAAACCGCGTTCCCGAGCCCCAACTCAGCTTTGCATGATTTTTTGCGTAAGAAATTTCCATATTCATCTAACCAAATCTCAGCCACGTTGGATTTAAGAATATGTTTTTTCGAGCATATGAATCTTTTTTCGATTTAATTAAAAATTAATTTGGAAAAAATAGAAAAACGATATTATTAGCGGGAAAATCCCTTCAATGATTTTGGCGTTAAATTATATATTTTTTCTGAGTATTGTGGCAAAAAATTGAGGAAAAATTTTTCGGGTCAGTTTTTATCCGAATTAAGGATATGTCTTTTCGACCATATGAATCTTATTTTGATTTAATTAGAAATTAATTTCGAAAAAAATGGAAAAACAATATTAGAAACGTGAAAACCCTTCAACCTATTTTGCGTTGAATTATATATATTTTCCGAGTAATGTGCCGAAAAATTGAGGAAAATATTTTTGGGTCAGTTTTTAGCCGAAATCTCCAACCAACACAAGTTTTGGATAAAATCGCGTTCCGGGGCCCCGGATCGGTTTTGCTTGATTTTTGACATAAAGTCTCCAGCAAATTTCTATATTCATCTAACCAAATCCCAGCATCGTTGGATTAAAGGATATGTTTTTTCGAGCATATGAATTTTCTTTAGATTTAATTACAGATTAATTTGGTAAAAATGCAAAAACGATATTAAAAGTCTGAAAAGCCCTTCAATGTTTTCGGCATTGAATTATATAATTTTTCTGAATATTGTGGCAAAAAATTGAGGAAAAATTTTTCGGGCCAGTTTTTAGTTGAAATCGTATACTAACCATCACAGGATTTGGCTAAAATAGCACTCCGCGGTTTCAGTTCAGTTTTGCATGATTTTTTTGCGTAAAAACTCCCTGAAATTTCTATATTTATCTAACCAAATCTCAGCCACGTAGGATTGAAAGATGTGTTTTTTCCAGCATATGAATATTGTTTTCATTTAATTAGAAATTAATTCAAAAAAAATGGAAAAACGATCTTAGAAACCTGGAAAGCACTTCAATGTTTTGGGTGTTTAATTATTTTTTTTTTAGTATTGTTGCCAAAAAATTGAGGAAAAATATTTTAGGCCAGTTTTTAGCAGAAATCGTGTAGTAACTGTTACGGGTTTTGGCCAAAAAACGCATTCCGGGGGCCTGGCTCAATTTTGCATAATTTTTTGCGTAATTTTTTTTTGAAATATCTATATTCATCTAACCAAATCTCAGACATGTTGGATTTATGGATATGTTTTTTCGAGTGTATGAATCTTGTTCGATTTAACTAGAAATTTATTCGGAAAAAATGGAAAAACTATATTAAAAGCGTGAAAAGCCCTTCAATGTTTTTGGCGTTGAATTATATATTTTTTCTGAGTATTGTGGGAAAAAATTGAAGAAAATATTTCAGATCAGTTTTTAGTCAAAATCGTGTCACGAAATTTGGCTAAAATAGCGTTCCGTGGATTCGGCTCAATTTTCCATGATTTTTTGTGTAAAACCTTCCTGAAATTTCTATATTTATCTAACCAAATCTCAGCCACGTTGGATTTAAGGAAATTTTTTTTTCGAGCATAGGAATCTTGTTTCGATTTAATTAGAATTTAATTCGGAAAAAAATGGAAAAACGATATTAGAAGTCTGAAAAGCCTTTCAATGTTTTAGGCATTGAAATATATACTTTTTGTGACTATTGTTGCCAAAAAATTGAGGAAATATTTTTCAAGTCAGTTTTTAGCAGAAATCGTGTACTAACCAACACGAGTTTTGGCTAAAAACACATTTCGAAGCCCCGGCTCAGTTTTGCTTGATTTTTTGCGTAAAGTCTCCTTCAAATATCTATATTTATCTAACCAAATCTCAGGCTCGTTGGATTGAAGGATATGTTTTTTCGAGTGTATGAATCTTGTTTCGATTTAATTAGAAATTAATTCAGAAAAATGGAATAACGATATTAAAAGCATGAAAAGCCCTTTGATGTTTTTGGCGTGGAAATATATATTTTTTCTGAGTATTGTGGCAAAAAAATTGAAGAAAATTTTTCCGGTCAGTTTTGAGCCGAAAATCGTGTACTAAAAGCGCATTCCGGAGCCCCGGCTCAGTTTTGCGTGATTTTTTACGTAAAGTCTCCTTCAAATATCTATATTCATCTAACCAAATCTCAGCCTCGTTGGATTGAAGGATATTTTATTTCGAGCATATGAATCTTGTTTCGATTTAATTAGAAATTAATTCGGAAAAAATGGAAAAACGATAATAGAACAAAGTGAAAGCCCTTCAATCTTTATGACATTTAATTATATATTTTTTCCGAGTATTGTGGCAAAACATTGAGGTAAAGCATTTCGGATAAGTTTTTAGCCGAAATCGTGTACTAAATAATTATCACGTGCTTTGTCTAAAACCGCATTCCGGGGCCCCAACTCAGTTTTGCATGATTTTTTGCGTAAAGATGATAAGTCATATTTCAGTGCTTATTTTATATAGTAGTTTATATTGTTTTGTGACTAATCAATGTTATTTTCCCTAGAATAGTTCATCTTTGTGTTTTCAAGATCATTTGGAGTCATTATTTAAGATTATGAAGATTTGGAGCAATTTTGGATTAGTTTGGAGAAATTACTGATTTTGGCTAATATTAGCTCAAGAGCCCATTGGAGCTTATTAAGCTTAATTGAAGCTTGAATCATTGAAGATCCAAATTTGATTTCTCTAGGCCCAATTCGCATATTTCATGTCCAATTAAGAGTTTCAAGCCCAATCAGCAATTATGATGCAGTAAATAATTGATGATTGGAGAAATTCCAAATCCTAGTCAAAGAAGGATTCTCAAGTGCAGTCTTAGTAGAAAAATCATATCTTTTGATCTAGAGCTCAGAAAAATGCATATGATATACCGTTGGAAAATTGACTTCAAGCTCTACAACTTTGATTTTGACCGCGAGAGCTAATTTGGATGGGAAGGATATCGATTTTGCCCCTGAAGTTTCTGGACAGATTTGGTTAATTATCCTACTTTGTTTTGGAATTGTTAGCCGACTTGGACAAATGCATGGATGGATAATGCAGCTGTGAATTGATAATGTGGAACACTCTAATTGGCTATTGAAGATGCTAATTAATGAAGATCTACTTCAACCAACCAAAACTCATTACTTGGAGACAAAATTGATGCAATTCCTGGTTAGATTCGGACTAGATTTTAGTTGTCAATCTTACCCTTTATGCCGCCACATCTAAGGGCTGGTATTGATTGTTATAAGGGTAGGATGTGTTCTAGGTTTGCCTATAAATACGGAGGATTATCTTAGGATTTGTCATAACTCATACTACACAATTGAAAACAATTCTCTTATAGCTAGAAGTTGTCGATTTCTAGGGTTTCTTTGCCCTAGTCGACTTGTTCTTTTGCTTTGTTTATGATGGAGATTTCGATTATGTTTTCTCCAATCATGAGTGAGTAATTTCCTTTAATCTTTCTAATATAAGTGATATCAATCTCTTGACAATTTAATTTATGGGCAGGAGTATTTAGTATATCGATTTTGCTATGTTGGATTCGATGAGGAAATTGTTTCATGTCCTTATCAATTTCGATATAGTGATGCCGATTATATGGTTGTTTTGATGTTGATTGTGTTCTTGATGATTTGATTCATATTTTCTTATCAATACCCATAATTATTGCTTATGTTGTGAATTGATTACTGTTAGATTTAGGCCTGTCTAATTATAATCTTTGCATGACAATTGCTAAGTTAGATTCAGTGAATAATTAGTAATTGGATCTAATTGTTAGTAGTAAGGTTTAATATGTTCAATGAATAACTAGTAATTGAAGTATTAAATTGGGATTTGATTTGATCTTATGCTTAGATGAATAACTAGTAATCATAAGTATAAGCTTGGTGTATCTATGGTTCTTAATGCTTTGTTGATTGCTTAAATTGGTGAATAACTAGTAGCTAATTTTGGTAATTGATAAAAGATGTTTAATTACGAATAACTAGCACTAATTGGATTTATAATTGATGGATTAGGATGAAGGAGAATAACTAGTATTCTGATTCCTTACCAAGGATTGAATTAAATTGAGTTGATTGATCCGATGATCCATAATTTTATTAGTCAAGAGAGAGATTGATCTTATATTGGGAAGATGACTATTAATTGTTATTTCCTTATTTTAATTGCTTTCAATTTGCTTCCTATTTAATTGCTTAATCTCTACTTCTTTAATTTTGATTGTGACAAATTGAGTTGAAAAGAGCCAAAAATTCTCTCTGTGGGATCGCCCTGTGCTTACCCTAGCTAATTGTTAGAGTTAGTTCAGTATTTATTTTTGTGATTACTGACGACGTGATCAAAAGACTTCTTGTAATTTCTACATTCATCTAACCGAATCTCAGTCAAGTTGGATTTAAGGATATGTTTTTTTGAGCATATGAATCTTTTTTCGATTTAATTAGAAATTAATGCGGAAAAAAATGGAAAAACGATATTAGAAGCGTGAAAATTCCATCAATGTTTTTGGCGTTGAATTATATATCTTTTCTGAGTATTGTGGCAAAAAATTGGGGAAAAATTTTTCGGGTCAGTTTTTAGCCGAAATCGTGTACTAACCATCAAGGGATTTGGCTAAAACCGCGTTCCGGGGTCCCAACTCAGTTTTGCATTATTTTTTGCATAAAGACTCCTGGAGATTTCTATATTCATCTAACCAAATCTCAGCCACGTTGGATTTAAGGATATGTTTTTTCGAGCATATTAATCTTTTTTCCAATTAATTACAAATTAATTATGAAAAAATGGAAAAACGATATTAAAAGCGTCAAAAGCCCTTCAATGTTTTTGGCGTTGAATTATATATTTTTTCTGAGTATTGTGGCAAAAAATTAAGGAACATTTTTTCGGGTCAGTTTTTAGCCGAAATCGTGTACTATCCATCACGAGATTTGGCTAAAATAGTGTTTCGCGGCTTTGGCTCAGTTTTGCATGATTTTTTGCGTAAAGACTCCCTGAAATTTCTATATTTATCTAACCAAATCTCAGCCATGTTGGATTTAAGGATATGTTTTTTCGAGCATAAGAATCTTGTTTCGATTTAATTAAAAAATAATTCAGAAAAAATTGGAAAAAAGATATTAGAAGCGTGAAAAGCCCTTCAATGTTTTGGGCGTTGAATTATATATATTTTTAATTTTGTTGCCAAAAAATTGAGGAAAAATTTTTCGGATCAGTTTTTAGTAGAAATCGTGTAGAACTATTACGGGTTTTTGGCTAAAAACGCATTCCGGGGGTACGGCTCAGTTTTGCATAATTTCTTGCGTAAAGACTCCTTGAAACATCTATATTCATCTAACCAAATTTCAGCCAAGTTGGATTTAAGGATATGTTTTTTCGAGTGTATGAATCTTGTTTCGATTTAATTAGAAATTAATTCGAAAAAATAGAAAAAAAGATATTAAAAGCGTGAAAAGCCCTTCGATGTTTTTGGCGTTGAATTATATATTTTTTCTGAGTGTTGTGGCAAAAAATTGAGGAAAAATTTTTCGGGTCAGTTTTGAGCCGAAAATCGTGAAGTAACAAACACGTGTTTTGGCTAAAAACGCATTCCGGAGACGCGGCTCAGTTTTCCTTTATTTTTTGCTTAAAGTCTCCTTCAAATATCTATATTCATGTAACCAAATCTCAAACTTGTTGGATTGAAGGATATGTGTTTCCGAGCATATGAATCTTGTTTTGATTTAATAAGAAATAAATTCGGAAAAAGTTGGAAAATCGATCTTATTTGTGCCAAAAGCCATTCAATCTTTATGGCGTTAAATTATATATTTTGTCCGAGTATTATGCCAGAAAATTGTGGAAAAACCTTTCGGATCAGTTTTTAGCCGAAATCGTGTACTAACAAATTATCACGGGCTTTGACTAAAACCGCGTTCCGGGGCCCCAAGTCAGTTTTGCACGATTTTTTTTGCGTAAAGACTCCTTGAAATTTCAATATTCATCTAACCAAATCTCAGCGACGTTGGATTTAAGGATATTGATCAGACTAAAATAGTACACATTTTTAGGGTCATTTTCCTATGTTTTTAGGTCTATTTATGCTTGATTATATCTCAATTTGTTAATATTTGTGATTTTAGGTCCTGAAGACAAGAAAAATGGAAAAGTACTATTTTTCCTACTTTTTGGAGTTATTTTGATGAAATATTGACAAAATATTTACAAGGACTTTTCGAGAAGATTTTGGAGGTTTTATGTTCGTGATTGAAGACTCTTTGAAGTTTAATTTGATGCTTGAAGAAGCCATGAAGATCAATGCATCAAATTTCCAAGATGAAGGGATCAAGAACATAAGTCAAGTGAAGAAGAGATGCAACTTGCTGACGAGCTTTCTAGATGACCTGGGCAGCTAGGTTGTTAACCTGGGTGGCTTGATATTTCATCTGGGCGCCCAGGGACAGTCGGGCTTGCCAATTCCAGCACAAGTTGATGTCTTTCTCTTGAAGCTTCTCCAATTGATTCCAATTTCAGCGACACTTTGGGAGAAAAATCATAACTTTCTCTACAGAGGTCCAATTGAGATGATTAAAGATGCGTTGGAAAGCTGACTCAAAGATCTACAACTTTTCTTTTATGCTCGAGTTCCAGTATGGCCGTTTTCAATGACGAAAATACCCCTGAAGTTTCTGCATATAAGATGAACGTGAAAAGCCCATGGATTTCGGCCCAGATTGGTATAATATAATTCGGTATGAATAGTTAGCCCAGCCTTGGAGGATGAAAATTAACCTAATTTGGAGGAGATCTTATGTGCTTAAAAGTCTATTTAGCCCTAGGTTAATTTGCCCTTGTTTTCTAGTATAAATAGCCTACCTTTCTCTCATAACACACACAACTCATTCTATTCTTTTCTTTTGGGAGAGAGCCGCCGATCAGACCTGTTTCTAGCTAAGTTTTCTTCTATTTTCTTTATGGTTTTGATGCTCACTCAATTTATGAGTGGCTAGATACTTATTTTCTCCAATGTAGGATTTTAATTTGATCTCTTGACTTTTATCATGGGGAGATTTTGCACTTATATATGAATTCTTGTTTGGATATTTCTTAAAATCTCTATTTTAATGATATGTATGCGTATTTCGATGGATTGAATCCGGAACTTTCTTGAGAAATTTAAGTTTACATTAGCTAAATTAAATCTAGAACTGAACGGTTGGATTTAATTGTTTAGTAGCAATTGATTGAGAACGAACCATTCATTTCAAGAGAAATTAAGAATCAAGGATTGATTTGTGTGAAGCTTTATCATGAATTGTGCTTGTTGAATTACATGGACTTAATGTTTTATTCTTGATGATTCTGAGGCTCAACAAGTAAGGAATTTGACTAGAATAAAAGGGGTAATCTTGCGAGCCGAACGGATTGGGATTATCTAATTTGTAATTCATGGATTTAAAATTTATGTTTTAAACCCAGGCAAGCTATCCATAGTTTTCATAATCTTTTGATATCGATGATCCATGTTAATTAAGTCAAGAATGATAATTAATTTTATGTTGGAGGTTTCTTTCATATATTTAGGTTTCTTTTATAAATTGATTTAGGTTTCCTTTACAATTTGCTTTAGTTCTCTTAATTAGTTATCATAGATTTAATTCTCATTAGTTATATTTTTAGTCTTGTTTTCTTTAATATAATTGATTAGATAAGAAATTAATCAATCCTCTCTCTGTGGTTCGACCCCTACCTACCCTAGCTACCTTAGTTAGATTTTGTGGAGAATTTATCTTGTGTTTCGTTGACGACCGATCAGATATGTTTTTTTGAGCATATGAATCTTTTTTTGATTTAATTAAAAATTAATTCGGAAAAAAATATAAAAACAATATTAAAAGCGTAAAAATACCTTCAATGATTTTGGCGTTGAATTATATATTTTTTCTCAGTATTGTGGCAAAAAATTGACGAAAAATTTTTCGGGTCAGTTTTTAGCCGAAATCATGTACTAACAACCATCACAAGATTTGATTAAAATAGCTTTCCGCGACTTCGGATCAGTTTTGCATGATTTTTTGCGTAAAGGCTCCCATAAATTTCTATATTTATCTAACCGAATCTCTGCCCCGTTGGATCTAAGGATATGTTTTTTCAACCATATGAATCTTGTTTCGATTTAATTAGAAATTAATTCCGAAAAAAATGGAAAAACAATATTAGAAGCGTGAAAACCCTTCAACCTATTAAGCGTTGAATTATATATATTTTCTGGGTATTGTGGCGAAAAATTGAGGAAAATTTTTTTGGGTCAGTTTTTAGCCGAAATCGTGTTCAACCAACACAAGTTTTGGCTAAAAACGCGTTCCGGGGCTCCGGATCAGTTTTGCTTGATTTTTGACGTAAAGTCTCCTTCAAATATTTATATTCATCTAACCAAATCTCAGTCTTGTTGTATTGGAGGATATGTTTTTCGAGCATATGAATCTTCTTTTGATTTAATTACAGATTAAATCGGAAAAGAAAATGCAAAAACGATATAAAAAGCCTGAAAAACCCTTCAATGTTTTTGGCGTTGAATTATATATTTTTTCTGAGTATTGTGGCAAAAAATTGAGGAAAAATTTTTCGGGTCAGTTTTTAGTCGAAATCGTGTACGTGGGATTTGGCTAAAATAGTGTTCTGCAGTTTTAGCTCTGTTTTGCATGATTTTTTGCATAAAGACTCCCTAAAATTTCTATATTTATCTAACCAGATCTCAGCTACGTTGGATTCAAGGATATGTTTTTTAGAGCATATTAATCTTGTTTCGATTTAATCAGAAATTAATTCGGAAAAAATGGAAAAACGATATTAGAAGCCTGAAAAGCCCATCAATGTTTTTGGCATAGAATTGTATATTTTTTCTGAGTACTGTGGTTAAAAAATTGTGGAAAAATTTTTCGGATCAATTTTTAGAATAAATCGTGTAGTAACTATTACGGGTTTTAGCTAAAAAAGCATTCTGAGTGCCCAACTCAATTTTACATGATTTTTTGCGTAAAGGCTCCCTGAATTTTCTATATTTATCTAAGCAAATCTCAGCGACGTAGGATTGGAGGATATTTTTTTTCGAACATATGAATCTTGTTTCGATTTAATTAGAAATTAATTCGGAAAAAAAATGGAAAAACGATATTAGTAGCCTGAAAAGCCCTCCAATGTTTTGGGCGTTTAATTATATATATATTTTTAGTATTGTTATCAAAAATTGAGGAAAAGTTTTTTAGGTCAGTTTTTTTTTTTTTTTTTTGGCAGAAAATCGTGTTCTAACCAACACGAGTTTTTTTTTGGCACAAAGAAAGCGAAAAAAAAACGCATTCCGGAGTCCCGACTCAGTTTTGCTTGATTTTTTTATGTAAAGTCTCATTCAAATATCTATATTCATCTAACCAAATCTCAGCATCGTTGGATTGAAGGATATGTTATTTCGAGCATATGCATCTTGTTTCGATTTAATTAGAAATTAATTCGGAAAATGGAAAAATGATAATAGAACAAAGTGAAAAGTCCTTCAATCTTTATGGCGTTAAATTATATATTTTTTCTGACTATTGGCGAAAAATTGAGGTAAAACTTTTTGGATCAAATTTTTAGCCAAAATCGTGTACTAGATAATTATCACGGGCTTTAGCTAAAACCGCGTTCTGGGGCTCCAACTCAGTTTTGCATGATTTTTTGCGTAAAGACTCCTTAAAATTTCTATATTCATCTAACCGTATGTCAGTCACGTTGGATTTAAGGATATGTTTTTTTGAGCATATGAATCTTTTTTCGATTTAATTAGAAATTAATTCCGAAAAAAAAATGGAAAAACAATATTAAAAGCGTGAAAATTCCTCCAATGTTTTTTGCGTTGAATTATATATTTTTTCTGAATATTGTGGCAAAAAATTGAGGAAAAATATTTTTTATCAGTTTTTAGCCGAAATCTTGTACGTTATCACGAGATTTGGCTAAAATAGCATTCCACGGCTTCGGCTCAGTTTTGCAAGATTTTTTCCGTAAAGACTCCCTGAAATTTCTATATTAATCTAACCAAATCTCAGCTACATTGGATTTAAAGATATGTTTTTTTCGACCATATGAATCTTGTTTCAATTTAATTAGAAATTAATTCGGAAAAAAATGGCAAAAACGATATTATAAGCCTGAAAACCCCTTAAATGTTTTTTGCGTTGAATTATATATTTTTTCTGATTATTGTGGCAAAAAATTGAGGAAAAAATTTTCGAGTCAGTTTTTAGCCGAAATCGTGCACTAACGAACACAGGTTTTTGCTAAAAACGAGTTCTGGGGCCTGGACTCAATCTCAGCCTCCTTCAAATATCTATATTCATCTAACCAAATCCCAGCCTCGTTGGAATGAAGGATATGTTATTTCGTGCATATGAATCTAGTTTCGATTTAATTAGAAATTAATTCAGAAAAATGGAAAAACGACATTAGAAGCGTGAAAAGCCCTTCAATATTTTTGGCATTAAATTATATATCTTTTCAGAGTATTGTGTCCAAAAAATGAAGAAAAAAATTTTCGGGGCAGTTTTTAGTCGAAATCGTGTAGACTATCACGGGTTTTGGCTAAAAATACGTTCCGGGGGCTCGGCTCAGTTTTGCATGGTTTTTTGCGTAATGACTCCATGAAATATCTATATTCATCTAACCAAATCTCAACCATATTGGATTTAAAGATATGTTTTTCCGAGCATATGAATCTTGTTTCGATATAACTAGAAATTAATTTGGAAAAAAAATGGAAAAACGATGCTATAAGCGTGAAAAGCCCTTCAATGTTTTTGGCATTGAATTATATATTATTTCTGAGTATTGTGGCAAAAAATTGAGGAAATTTTTTCAAGTTTTTAGCCTAAGATCGTGTACTAATCAACACGAGTTTTGGCTAAAAACGCGTTCCGGAGCCCGGTTCAGTTTTGCTTAATTTTTGACGCAAAGTCTCCTTCAAATATCTATATTAATCTGACCAAATCTCAGCCTCGTTAGATTGAAGGATATGTTATTTCGAGCATTTGAATCTTGCTTCGATTTAATTAGAAATTAATACGGAAAAATGGAAAAACAATATTAGAAGTGTGAAAAGCCCTTCAATATTTTTGCCATTGAATTATATATTTTTTTCTAACTATTATGGCCAAAAAATTGAAAAAAATATCCGGCTCAGTTTTTAGCCGAAATCGTGTAGTAACTATCACGGGTCTTAGCTAAAAACGCGTTCCGGGGGCCCGGCTCAGTTTTGCATGGTTTTTTGCGTAAAGACTCCTTGAAATATCTATATTCACCTAACCAAATATCAACCATATTGGATTTACGGGTATGTTTTTTCGACCATATAAATCTTGTTTCTATTTAATTAGAAATTAATTCTGAAAAAAATGGAAAAACAATATTAGAAGCGTGAAAACCCTTCAACCTTTTTTGCGTTGAATTACATATATTTTTTGAGTATTGTGGTGAAAATTTGAGGAAAAATTTTTTTGGGTCAGTTTTCAGTTTTTAGCAGAAATCGTGTCCTAACCAACATAGGTTTTGCTTGATTTTAGACGTAAAGTCTCATTCAAATATATATATTCATCTAACCAAATCTCAGCATCGTTAGATTGAAGGATATGTTTCTTCAAGCATATGAATCTTGTTTCGATTTAATTAGAGATTAATTCGGGAAAAAATACGATATTATTAACGTGAAAAGCCCTTCAATCTTTTTGGCATTGAATTATATATTTTTTCTGTGTATTACGGTAAAAAATTGAGAAAAAAAATTTCGGGTCAGATTTTAGCCGAAATTGTGTATTATCACGGTTTTTGGCTAAAAACGTGTTCCAGGGTCCCGACTCGATTTTGCATGATTTTTGGCGCCTAGAGCCCTTAGAATATCTATATTCGACTAGCCAAATCCCAGCCTTATTATTGGAATTTAGGATATGTTTTTTTAAGCATCAAAATCTTGTTTCGATTTAATTAGAAATTAATTCTGAAAATAGGAAAAATGATATTAGAAGCCTGAAAAGCTATTTAATCTTTTTGGCGTTAAACTATATATTTTTTATGACTATTGTGGCCAAAAATTGAGGAAAAATCTCTCGATTCAATTTTTGCAAAATTTTTACCGGAATGGTGTACAAACCATCCGGCTCAGTTTTACATTATTTTTGGCGCCGATACTCATTGAAATCTATATATTCTTCTAACCAAATCTCAGGCACATTGGATATAAAAATTTGTTTTTATGAGCATCAGAAACTGGTTTCGATTTAAATAGAAAATAATTCAAAAAATAGGAAAAACAGTACTAGAAGCATGAAAAGCCATTCAATAATTTTGACGTTGAAATATATATTTTTATCGATATTGTGGACAAAATTTAAGGAAAAATCATTCAGTTCAATTCTCGCAAAATTTTAGCGGAAATCGTGTACAACACGGTTTTTGGCTAAAAAAACGTTCAGGGGTCCTAGCTCAGTTTTGCATGATTTTTGGCGCCAAATCTCCTTGGAATATCTATATTGATCTAACCAAATATCAGCCATGTTGGATTTAAGGATTTGTTTTTACGAGTATCAGAATCTTGTTTCGATTTACTTACAAATTAATTCAGAAAAAATAGGAAAAACAATATTAGAAGCGTGAAAAGCCTTTCATTTTTTTGGCGTTGCATTATATATTTTTTTATGACTATCGTGGCCAAAAATTGAGGAAAAATATTTTGGTTCAGTTTTTGAAAAATTTTAGTCGTAATCATGTACATTAATCATCATGGGTTTTCACTAAAAAAGCGTTCTGAGGCCCCTGCTTAGTTTTGCATGATATTTGGCACCAAGCCTCATTGAAATATCTATATTCATCTAATCAAATCATAGCCACTTTGAATTTACAGATTTGTTTTTATGAGCATCTGAATCCAGTTTCAAGTTAATTAGAAATTAATTCGGAACAAAATTAGGAATAATTTAATTAGAAATTAATTCGGAACAAAAATAGGAATAACGATATTAGAACCGTCAAAAGCCCTTCAATCTTTTTTTGCGTTGAGTTATATATTTTTTGAGGATTTTGTGGCCCAAAGTTGCGAAAAAAAAAATTCGAGTGAGTTTTTGCAAAATTTTAGTCGCAATCGTATAGTTTTTAGCTAATAACACGTTCTGGGGCCCCGGCTCAGTTTCGTATGATTTTTGGTGCCAAGAATCATTGAAATATCTATATTCATCTAACAAAATCTCAGGCACATTGGATTTAAAGATTTGTTTTTACAACCATCAGAAACCAGTTTCGATTTAAATAGAAAATAATTCGGAAAAAATATTAAAAACGGTATTGGAAGCGTTAAAAGTCCTTCAATCATTTTGGCGTTGAAACATAAATTTTTATCAGTAGTGTAGCCAAAATTTAAGGAAAAATCATTCGGTTCAATTTTCGCAAAATTTTACCCGAAATCGTGTACATCATGGGTTTTCTGGCTAAAAACGCATTCTGGGGTCCCGGCTCAGTTTTGCATGATTTTTGGCGCCAAGAGCCCTTTGAATATCTATATTGATCTAACCAAATATCATCCATGTTGGATTTAAGGATTTGTTTTTACGGGTATCGGAATCTTATTTCGATTTAATTAGAAATTAATTCGGATAAAAATAGGAAAAACAATATTAGAAGCGTGAAAACCCTTTCATTTTTTTGGTGTTGAATTATATATTTTTTATGACTATTGTGACTTAAAATTGAGGAAAAATCTTTTGGTTAAGTTTTTGCAAAATTTTAGTCGAAATCATGTACTAACATCACGGGTTTTCGTTAAAAAAAAAAAGCATTTTGGGGCCCTTACTCAGTTTTGCATGATTTTTGGCATCAAGTCTCATTGGAATATCTATATTCATCTAATCAAATCTCAGCCACTTTGGATTTAACGATTTGATTTTACGAGAATCTGAATCATTTTTCGATTTAATTAGAAATAAATTCAGAAAAATATAGGAATAACGATATTAGAAGTGTCAAAAGCCCTTCAATCTTTTTGGCGTTGAATTATATACTTTTCTGAGGGTTTGTGGCCAAAGATTGCGGAAAAAAATTTTGGGTGAGTTTTTGCAGAATTTTAGTCGCAATCGTACGCTTTTTAGCTAATATCACGTTCCGTGGGCCTCGGCTCAATTTTGCATGATTTTTTGCGTCAAGATTCATTGAAATATTTATATTCATCTAACCAACTCTCAGCTACATTGGATTTAAGGATTTGTTTTTACGAGCATCAACAACCAGTTTTGATTTAGCTAGAAAATAATTCAAAAAAAAAAAAGAAAAACGATATTAGAAGCGTGAAAAGCCCTTCAATAATTTTTGCATTGAACTATATATTTCTTATAACTATTTTATCCAAAAATTGAGGGAAAAACTTTCGGGTCAGTTTTTGCAAAATTTTAACCGTAATCGTCCACTTACCATCACAGGTTTTGTCTAAAAACGCATTACGGGACCCCGGCTTAGTTTTGCATAATTTTTGGCTCCAAGACTCATTGAAATATCTCTATTCATATAACCAAATCTCAGCCAGATTGGATTTAAAGATTTGTTTTTACAAGCATCAGAAACTGGTTTTGAAAGCGGAATTTGATCCCATGCGTTGTTCACTCGAAAGTAAGATTTAATTAGAAAATAATTCAGAAAAAATAGGAAAAACAATTTTAAAAGCGTGAAAATCCCTTCAA
Organism: Corchorus capsularis; assembly: GCA_001974805.1. Classification (NCBI taxonomy): domain Eukaryota; kingdom Viridiplantae; phylum Streptophyta; class Magnoliopsida; order Malvales; family Malvaceae; genus Corchorus; species Corchorus capsularis. Next base: position 22,794 of record AWWV01012850.1, read on the forward strand.
TCATTTTGGCGTTGAATTATATATTTTTTAGGAGTATTATGGCCAAAAATTAAGGAAAAATCATTCGGTTCAATTTTTGCAAAATTTTAGCCGAAATTATGTACGTTATCATAGTTTTTAGCTAAAAACGCGTTCTAGGGTCTCAGTTCAGTTTTGCATGATTTTTGGCGCCAAGTCTCCTTGGAATATTTATATTCATCTAACCAAATCTTAGTCATATTCGATTTAAGGATTAGTTTTTACAAGCAAGAAGATCTTGTTTCGATTTAATTAGAAATTAACTCAGAAAACATAGGGAAAACGATATTAGAAACGTGAAAATCCCTTCAATATTTTTGGAGTTGAATTACATATTTCTTATGACTATTGTGGCCAAAAATTAAGGAAAAGTCTTTCAGGTCAGTTTTTGGAAAACCGTAAGCATCTATGTCATCACGGTTTTTGTCTAAAAACGCGTTACGAGGCCTCAGCTCAGTTTTGCATAATTTTTGGCGTCAAGACTCATTGGAATATCTATATTCATATAACCAAATGTCAGTCACATTGGATTTAATTTTTTTTACAAGCATCGGAAACTGGTTTCGATTTAACTAGAAAATAATTTGGGAAAAAAAAAAGAAAACAGTTTTAGAAGCCCGAAAAAGTCCTTCAATCATTTTGGTATTGAATTATATGTTTTCTATGACTATTGTGGCCAAAAATTAAGGAAAAATCATTCGGTTCAATTTTTGCAAAATTTTAGCCGAAATCATGCACTCATCGTGGTCTTTGGCTAAAAACGCATTTCAGGGTCCCGGTTAAGTTTTGCATGATTTTTGGTGCCAAGACTCCTTGGAATATCTATATTCATCTAATCAAATATCAGCCTTATTGGATTTAATGATTTGTTTTTACGAGAATCAAAATCTTGTTTCGATTTAATTAGAAATTAATTCGGAAAAAAAAAGGGAAAAACGATATTAGAAGTGTGAAAAACCCTTCAATTTTTTTCGCATTAAGTTATATATTTTTTATGAGTATTGTGGCTAAAAATTGAGTAAAAATCTTTCGGGTCAATTTTTACAAATTTTTAAGTGAAACCGTGTACTAACCCATCACGGTTTTTTGTGTGGAAAACGCGTTCTGAAACCCCGCCTCAATTTTGCATTGGATTTAAGGATTTGTTTTTATGAGCATCTGAATCATGTTTTGATTTAATTAAAAATTAATTCGGAAAATTTTTTTAAAAAAAATATTAGAAGCGTAAAAAGTCCTTCAATCTTTTTGCCATTGATTTATATATTTTGCACAAAAACTAGTTTTTTTTTTACTTTACTTTTTGGGCCATTTCTTTTTTCTGGTTTCGTACCCGTGCCTAGAGCTTTGCTCTAATTAATTAGGATTCGACTTGGGTCGTGCATATGTGTTTGGTGGGTGAGTCTACCAACGAGGGCAGCTGCGTACGCAAGGTCTCAAATCTGAAACCCACTTAAACTGGAACAAGTCACTTAGCACTTGATTCAATTCCAAATTAGTTTTTGGGCCATTTCTCGACATTGAATAATAAAATGATAAATGTTGATCCATTTTATGAAAAAGAAGCCCACGATCTATAAAATTGACAAGATAGTGAGTTACAGAATGGAGGGAACGCGGCCTAGTTCAATGGGGCTATCCTAAAGGTTGGCCCAATTATAGGAAACGTAATTAATCCATCTATTCTTTGGCCAAAAAAAAATCCATCTATTCTTATATGGGAAATGAATCGAAGAAGCACACTGATAAGAAATAGTACTATTTCATTTCATATATATTGCAATAATAATAATCCATTGAATAAAGGATATAATCAGTGAAAGAAGTGATGACAACATATAACAAATACCAACAAACTATCAGCAAACAAACTTTTTTAAAACTTTAATTAGAATGTTCTCCATCTAACTTATAAACCAACAATATTAATTATTATTGGCTAAGCATTTATGAGATTATTGTTAGTACTATCTTAAGCGTGGCGTGGATCAGAGGATAATCAATGAATAGAATAGTAAAATTGTTTGAAACAAAAAGTAGCTAGAGAAGGTTAAAGAATAATTGGAGTTTAATTATTTTCTTTTATTCAAGGGGATTTTGGAAAGCCTGTAGGCAAAAGAATAATTGGAGTTTAATTAGACATGGAGCGCGCGCCGCGCAGGGCCATGGCAGAAGGGTGAGTACTTCACTCTCAGTCTCTCACAGTCACTCCCCTGCTGGCATGCATTAATATTGCACCAAACTGGTGGTGCTGCTGGCCTGCTAGGAGTTATGACCAATTAATTAAATTAAATTAGACAAACGATGAAACGAATTGCATCACCAATTAATCTATCCTTTTGTTGTTTGATCTGATGGGCAACTTGCAAGGCCGACGTATATATGTACGGCCACGGCTGCGGCGAAATATAACTACCTCGTACGGCAGTGGAATTTTTCCATAAGACAAGCTAGCCAATGCTGGGGTCACTGCACACTGGCCTTCGCTGGTGGTTGCTACTTGCTACTTTATTGACATTTCCTTTTCTTTCTTTTTTTTTCCTCTTTTTCGAAGACATTTCCTTTTCCTTGTTTAAGGATACCTAATTCATATATATACAGTACCATCATCCTCAAATAGAGGGTTAAATTCCATTAGAAGTTAGGACAAAGTTAAATGTAAACGGTTGAAATGAATAACGATGCATCTCAATTAACAGTAAATTTATATATTGAAATGATAATTTTAATTTGTGAAGTGATTTATTTTTTTAAATACATAGGAGATAATTTAACTGTGAATTGGGTGAAACAAGTCAAGGGAGCATGATAGAAACAGGTTGAATTGAAAGCAATTTGGTGAGGACCACTATGCCATAGAAGAGTACTGCACATTGTCACAGGGGGCGTTTGGTTAGGATCACCCCCCAGATCACTAGTGATCTAAGATTAATCTTAGATCACTAGGCAATTCTTATATGGTGGATCATCAAAGATTACTAGTGATCTTTGATCACCATGTTTGGTTAAAATAGAAAAATCACCCCTCAATAATTAGTATAAACTTGTAAAAGATCATGTTACCCTCATACTATAATATAAACAAAGCTTTGTACTTAACCAAAATTTTCCATTTCTAACAGTTCCTATCGATTCTTTGTAAACTAATTTTGGCTATTTGATTTTTTTTTTCTAACACTGGAATTTGTATTTACAACAAGCCCAGTTTTCTGTTTCTTCTCGTTGCAAGATTGCATGCTGCAATCATTTTTAGTATTATTATTACTACTTCTTTTCTTAAAAAATATGCGGCAAAGAACCTAATTCTCCATATCCATTGGAACCGCCTGCACAAATTTTAACAACAACCCATTTAATTAAACTCCACTAATTCACCAATTAAATAGGCATAATTAAGCATTGATTGATTTAATAATATAAACAATGTGTCTGTGGAAATTCCATTCACCTGAATTTGGGATTTTTTATTTAGAGCTGTCTGATCAGCACTAACAAGGCGGTATTCGTGCATGATCCAGTCGGTCCTAGAGCCGTACGTGTGGGGGCTTTCCTTTGTAAAAAATCAGTGTTTTCTTCATACCCAAAACTTGGTTGCTCCTACAAGTTACAATCTATTTGTCTATTCCGGTGGCTTTGCAATACCCAGAAACTGTTGCTATGTTTTTTATGATTTTTCTTAAGCCCAGAAATTGCAATGGCGCAGAGGAGTTAGGGGTTTGGTTTTCAATTTGGGGAGAACTATGAAAAGAAAATAGGGAAAAAATAACGTTTCTGTTCGTAATTAAAATAAAAGAAAAGGGTAAGGTCGTCATATTTAGTAAATATATGGGGGTAAAAAAATAAATACAAAAATAGAAGGTAATCAAGATCCCCAATGAACAAAGATGACATGGGTTTAGGCTGGTAATTCAGATCATCCTTGAAGGGGTGATCAAGGGGTAATCTGGATTACCACACCAACCCAAAAAGTGTAACCAAACGGGGTGATTTGAGATCACCTGCCAAGATCACCAAACGAGGTGATCTGAGATCACCTGCCCAGATCACCACAGGTGATAAAAGATCACCCCCAACCAAACGCCCCTTAGTTTTCTAAGAAATTAAAGCCTTTTTTTTATAGTACTAGTCAAATCTATACTATATTAAAATGTACGTTCAGCTGTAAAACTTTTAAATCGTCCATTATACCCTTATTTGTCAAAAATATTTCTAAAATGTCATTGTACAATTAATAATATTTAAATTCTTTTATAATATTCATTAATTAATATATTATATTATATAATATAATCTTTTATTCAAGACAAATTCTTGACCAATTTTAATCTCAACCAACTTCTTCAACAATATTGACGTGATTACTTCTTCTTAATTTTGAATTTGTTTAATTAGTAAATTATTATTATGTGCTGAAAATAAATCTTTTCCATGATTTATCTAAACAGAGAATTATATTATATATATTATCCAAATCCGGATTTACTGAGAAAAAGTAGAGAAAGGAAAAGAATTTGTATTTTATCCAAATTCGGATTAAGCTTAGGACGTTAATTAATCATGAACATATTGAGGCCAATTCTGCTTCTCAATTCTCATATTCCTCACTCTTTGTTTCTACCGTACTTTTCCTTTCATACTTTTCTGGCAATGGTGGGTGGAGATTTATCAGCTGGTGTTTCCGGCAAAAAATTATTCCGGCGAATCCACTTCCATGGTCTTTTGGGCTTGCGTCATTGCCGCAACCGGTGGTTTGATCTTTGGTTATGATCTCGGTATTTCAGGTAATTATGTGTTAATTAATTTCCCTTCTCTATTTTAATCTCCTTAATCAAACCTTCATTAATTAATTTCACTTATCAATAATAATGGTATGTTTTGCATATATATATATAGGTGGAGTTATGGACCATTTTCTGAAAAAATTCTTTCCCGAAGTTTACAAGAAGGAAACATATGCTAAACCTTCGGATGATCAATACTGCAAATTTGATAGTCAAATATTAATGTTTTGGTCGATAACGAAAGATTTTTGTTTTGTTTTGTTTTTTTTTTTTTTTTTTTTTTTTGCAGTCTGTTCCAATATACTATCTGATATGGCGCCTTCTAAACATGAACATTATGTTCCAATTGTCAATTACAATAGGCATATTTGTAGCCAATTTAATAAGTTACTTAACTACTAAGATCAAAGAAGTCTACGGACTACGGTTGGCGCATTAGCTTGGGTTTAGCAATCGTCCCAGGGATGATCATCTTTTTAGGTTCTTTTTTCCATGATCAGGCCAAAGAGTTGCTTAAGAAAATCCGAGGAAATCCGAGGCGTTAATAATGTTGATGAAGAATTCAATGATTTGGTCGCTGGTTAAATCTCCTTGGAGAGATATTTTCAAAAGAAAGAATAGGCCTCATCAACTCACTTTTGCTTGCTTAATTCCTTTCTTTCAACAATTAACAGAAATGGATGTGTTTGTTTTCTACGCCCTGTTCTTTTCAAGAGCATGGATTTTGGTAGCAATGCATCACCCATGGCCTTTATGATTATGGCACTCGCCAATATATATTCTTTTAATTATTATTTCATGCTTAATTTTCTTTATGATGAATAGAAAATGAATAAAAATTTAATTAATTATTACTATTTTTTTGAGTGGAAAAATAATAATTAATTATTATTTACTCAAAGTATTTTGTAGTTTGGGAATAAAGAAAATTGGCTAGACTTCTTCTATATTTCTTTTTCTTCCTATCAAATTAAATTTCTTACTAATATATACCTCCTCTCCTCTAGCTCTAACCTTTTGAGTTATTTATTTTTATCTCTTCTTTGAATTTGTTTTTTCAATTGATTTTGTTTTGTTATTTTGCTATTAATGCCATTAGTTTGTGCTCATTTTATCCTTTTTTTTTTTTCATTTTGTCATTTATCATATATATATAGGCATAGGCATATGTATTTACAAAGATCGAAATTTTAATGTGGCGTTATATGAATGAATAACACCATTTGTTCCACATGTTGACTCTTTCTAGATTGGATGTTTTGTGCTTCCTTCCCTTTCATGGTGTTGGTGTTGAGTATATGTCCTGCCATTATTTATATCCATGTAGTAGCGGACCAAGTAGATTTTTGTGATCATGATTACTTTCAAAACACTCAGGCATAGTTATTCAATGTTAATATATTAAAATGTTTTTATAATTTTTATATTTTTCATAATTTTATTTTAATATTTATATAGAACAAATGTTAAATTTAATATAAAAAATATCATTTTTCTGTTTTTTAATGAATTCTAATTATTATAATATGATTTTACGTACAATAATACCATTTTAATTTATTAAAAAATTGAATATAAATAGATATAAATGTAAAATTATACTTAAGAACATCAAACCGGTTCATAAAAAATCATGTTGTAAATTTAAATTAATTAGTAATGAATTATTCGTTAAGTCTCAACTTGATTTTAAATATCATATGCAGGTCAGTAGGAGGATGGTCAAACATTTAAGCATACAAATGTAACATGTTACATGAATTTGTTTCAATGTATCTTGATAATATAATGTGCTTTCACTTAATTAATATTCATTATTATTTAATTGTTTGTTTTAATTGAATATTTGTGATTTTCTTATTATTTGAAGATACTTAAAAATATATTTTGTTCACACACGTTGAGCCATGTGCAACGCACGTGAGAGTGAAAACTAGTATATCAAAAAAAAATTTTAAAAAGAAAAAATCGTTTACTATATATCTTCAACCTATAGAATGAAGATGGGATATTTTACCAAGTAATCTTATCAGTTGAGTAAGATATTTGTCCCTGATTTTTGTGACATGGAACTGTACCTACTACCACCTCAGAGAGGAGAGTAGGTGAACCAAACCATTCAACTTGCAAATCAATTGATTGCTAATGCATGCATTCTCCCTCTCCCTTTATTTCTTTTCTTTTTGTTATCCTAATTTCTTTCTTGCATCATTTTTTTTTTCATAATATTGGCCCAAAGGATGTACAACCCAATTAATCCCAATGTCCAAACCACAACTTGGCTGATCAGGCATCTCTATCTTTCAAGATTTAAAACCTTAGTATCCACGAGTGGTTGAGCCAAATTTAATTAAGGCCGTCAAGCCCATTGATGATCCATCATTAAACTGATTCTTGATTAATTAACTGAATATTAATGTGATTGTGATGGATCATGGATGGTTCCTTTGGTACACAAATTATTACATAACCAAAAGAGTTTCTTAATTATGAATACTATTTATATCCACCAACTACTAAAAACGTGAAGGAGTCCGGGCAAAAATAAAAAAGGAACAAGGAAAAAAAAAAGAGTATCCTTTCAAATTACTAACATGTACTACTTAACAATCATCCCATGGTTTTCCACTAACACATTGCCCATAGAATATACGTACCAAATTAAGGAGGGCAAAAATTTTCAAATGCGGGAAATGGTTATATATTAGGTTTGGATTAATGATTACGTACGCTGGTTTCAGCTTAATTGTAGATAAGATACTTGATCATATAGTTGTATATATATATATTTATAGAAGAGATGCTAATTATATAAAGCTAGAAGAAGACAAACACAGGGAAAAAGTTATTCCCTATATAATACAGAAGAAAATACTGCTGTTAAAATATTAAATATACTATTACTATTGGCTGCTGGACCGCCCGGCCATGTATAGGAGATCGGTGGGTATATATATATATCTAAACAGGCGTTTACTATCAAAGATTGTGAGAGGTTTATGCATCACCACTCCCCTCGATCAGAAATTATTAAATGAATCGGTTCTACAAAGTCATTCATGGCACCAATTAATAAAATTGTGACAATTCAAATTCTTTTCCTACAATCACTAAAACTTAACAATTTAATGTCATAAATTTAGGAACTTAATTACCCTGTAAATCTACAATTACTAAAATCATACCAATTTAATTATGTTATAAATTTAGAGACTTACCCTGTAAATCTTACCTGGTGAAAGTTGTGGCTAAATCTGATGCTAAATTTGTACTTAAAAATTTAGGAAAAAATTTGACTTGTTAGAATCTTATTGATCCGGACCATAGATGACGTGGTGAAACCGATACATCTAGTAATTTCACATCCTCGATCTATCTATTCATTATTATAATTTAATTACAACTAATTAATTTTTTGAGGTATAATTACAACTAATTAGGTACAGATAATTAAAAAATCGTCATTGCTTGACAATATATACATATACTGTGGGATCACAAACTTAATTAGCCATTAAATTATTCGTTTAATCAAATCGCAAGATTATTATTCAAAGTTTCAAAACTTCTTCATAGCCAGTCTGTGTAGGTGGTAGTTACAAGTCTTCTTCATGGAAGGAACTAAAAGACTCTTCAAAGTTCGATCTGATGATATTAGGGATATATCTTATATTCTTTTTCCAATAAAATAGCTAGTTTCATCGTATTTATATACATAGTTGATTAAATATATGGATCATGAGGTTAATGAATTATATAATACTCTATATATTTATAACTAGAAAAAGAGAATAAAATTCCCCTTTTGATGTATAACATGCAGTCACCAAAAAACAAATGTAGAACATGCGAATCAATGAAACAATTACTACTAAAATTAGATTTTCCTGTTGGTGTATGGATCACGCGTTCAATATTAAACGAAATGGTTATTGTCAACTAAATTAATTAAACCTCGTGAGAGGATAATATATAGGTTTGCTGAATAATTATTTGTGTTATCATTAAGAGTGGATCAATTAATTAGTTACCTAACTACCTTTTTCATTTCATAATTCTCTGGCATGATTTTTCTTTCATACTTTAGACCGTTAAAGATTACTCCCTTCGTCCCAAATTATCCGACTCTTTTGGGTCAAACTAATTTTACTTTTGACCTTTAATTACAAAAAATATATACACAATCAAATTTTCAAAATATATGGTTTGAAAAGTTTAAGACTTAACTTAATCAAAACATAATTTTTAAAAATTTAATTCTATATAATTTTTTTATTATTAAGGGTCAAAGTTAGGATTACTTTGACCCAAAAGGGTCAGATAATTTGGGACAGAGGGAGTAAAACCTAACCACTAGAACTAAGAATTCAGAATTTTGGCACGCACCAAACCAAATATCCGATAGCAACATGATTTAAAATTCTGAATTGCTAAATACCGTCCATTTTTCCTATTCACTGCCCCACTTTTTACGCTTTTGCCCTTTGTTTCATTTTCTAAGATTTCAAATCCTCTTAAATCTTTAAACTATCACGAACGTAGAATAGCGTTAACGTGCTGTATTTTGATGACGGTTTAAGAAAAATGAACGATAACATGCCGTATTTTGATGACGGTTTAAGAAAAATGCAATTTTTGAGGAAATTTAAGACTGATGACCCGTGCCGCCCCAGGAGGGCGGCTTACCATGGGCAGGCCGCCCCACTAGGGCGGCTTCACCATGGGCAGGCCGCCCTCCTGGGGTGGCTTCACCACGGCAGGCCGCCCCGGTGAGGCGGCTCGGCTATTTTTTTTAAAAAAATAATTATTATTTTTTTAAAAAAATTATCTAGCCGCCCTAGTGGGGCGGCTCCACCATGGCTGAGCCATCCTAGTGGGGAGGCTCCATCGCGGCGGAGCCGTCCTAGTGGGAAGGCTCTGCCGTGGTGGAGCCGTCTTAGTGGGGAGACTCAGTGTAAAAATAATTATTATTTAAAAAAAAATTGTCTAGCCGCCCTAGTGGGGCGGCTCCGCCATGGCTGAGCCGTCCTAGTGGGGAGGCTCAGTGTAAAAAGTGCAAAGGGCAAAAGTGTAAAAAGTAAGACGGTGAATAGCAAAAATGGGACGATATTTAGCAATCCCCACATGTTTAACCAAAAACAAACAAGAAGACGAAAAAGAAGAAAAAGGAAAGGAAACCAGTATCCATAGGTAGCCCATACGTAGCACATACGTAGCATAATGTAGCTTTGAATTAAAATATGCCATGAATGTGCACTAACGTTAATCTGCAACAACTGCCCATTATAAAATTTAAGGCCACATGCACATTCGATCTATTTAAAATTTGCAACTACAAGTCTTCTTCGTGGACACCAAATTATTCTGGGACCTCTCCTGCTTAAGTAATGATGAATTGTCGTTGTCCCTAAAGTGGACACTTTATTAGAAGAAGATCAATGCCAAATAATCTTGTTAATTTCCTAAGGCTGCATTCTCTAGCACTCTCACATTGTTTAATTTCTGATACTTAAATAAATACTAAAGAATATTATGTTATCATTATCATCTTCAAAGATATTCTTGTAACTCCTAAATCTAATTCTACCAAAAAAAAAATTACTCCTAAATCTAAATTAGTTGAAGTGATCTTTTTTTTTGGCGGGGGGTCACAACTCACAATCAACCTCGAATTCACTAATTTTGCAAGAATATTTTGACGTACGCAATATTAAATTGAACATGTATATAGTACATAAAAAAATCTATTAATGAATCTTATTTTAAAAAATTAAGTAAAAAGTATTAATGGAGTAATTAATTATCTAAATAAAAGAATAAATATATGATTTTTAAGAGTTCAAGAGTTGGTAATACTAGCTTTCAAGTTTCAACATTATTAATCCTTATGCAATCTCTAATATAACAATTATATTATAATTACTAATATAAAAAACCGATGGAGGCATGGATTGGAGTTAGAAACAAAAGTAGGTTCAAGGAAAAATGAAATAATAAAGTACTAGGATGTTCATGTAATGGTGCCGAAAAAGTATATGATGTTAAATAGGCTGACTTTCTTATATAGTATAGTATTAAATTTATATTTCCAACCATATTTAACGGTACAAGCACGACTTTTCATTTATTATATTCCTAGAACTAGAAGTACAACTAGCTTACAAAAATAATGATAACAGTATGTTAGTAACATATATAGTATTATGATATTTCTATCTTCATAGGAGTAAAACTTTTTGTAAAAATTCAATCAAAGAAATTTAAGAAAAGCAACAATTTCTTGGGCCCCTTACCATTTTGTTCCTTATACAGCATTGCGTGTTACTAACTACTAACTATAACCTTTTTTGGTCGATTATAATGCTAATTTTAAGCATAATATTAATATATATTAGTTTCGTAATTAAGTACTACTACTAGATTTAACAAAAAAAAAAAGTACTACTACTAGTTTAACTTTAAGTCTTGAACTTTAAAGTGTAAAGTTTAATTTGCTTGCACAATAAATTAAAGGGCTTATTACCATTTTCTCTCTAAACTTTTATAAGACCTTTTTCCTTTAGAACTTTTAATTTGAAACTTTCATTTCCTAAACTATCAAAATTGGGACAATTTTTCTTGGGTTGCAAGAAATTGCGGATGTAGCCTAAAAATTGTTGACGACATGGCATGACGTATCATAATGCCACATTAGCATTTTTAGGGAGGAATTGTCCTAATTTTGGAGAAACTATTAGATGAGACTGTCTCACCACGTCACCTATAGGACTAACCAATAAAATTATGCCATGTCAAATGAACTTCTAAAATTTAAACACAATTTTAGCCCAAAGTTTCAAATTAAAAGTTTAAGGGAGAAATTGTCCCATTTTCATGTTTAAAGACTAAAAATGGAAAATTATCCCATCCACCGTCAGTGGAGTTTAGCAGATTGCACATGCATGTTTAAAGGGGTTAGGGAATAGATTTGAATATGTGATATATTTAATTAAGGGTTTATATATAATACAACGTCAGTGGAGTTTAGCAAACTGCATAAGCGAGTCTTAAAGGGTGACATGTGTCCCCTAGGGACTATATTGAAATATTTAAAAATTTAATTAATTCAGAAAATGCACATGTGTCAACTCCACAACCCGCTTGTGGAGTCCAAAATTTATACCGCCGGTGTATCAAATAATTACAAAAAAAAATTACCCTTTAATTAATTAGGAAATGGGGGTACATGTCAACATTTTAACACACTTGTGGAGTGCAAAAACTCCACTGGCAAGTGTATGAAATAATAATTCGACTAAAATTTTCAAATTAAAAGTTTAAGAAAAAATGGAAAATTATACAATACACCGTCAGTGGAGTTTAGCAGATTACACATGTGGGATTTTAATGGTGAATAGTTTTGTATTTTAAAAATAAAATTAATTCAGAAAATGAACATGTGTCAACCTCTCACCCCGCTTGTGGAGTCAAAAATTTACACGGTCAGTGAGTCAAACAATTATATAAAAAAAAAATTGTGCCTTTCGTAAAAGTTTAGTTCTATGGTACATTAATTAGGATAACTGAATTGCTAAACACCGCCCCTTTTTGCTATTTACCGCCCCACTTTTTACATTTTTATCATTTGTTCATATTTTTTCAACTTTCTAACTCCAAATCTTTTAAAACCTTCAAACTAAAATCTTTACTGGTATGAAATTCTTTATGAAATATATGTTGTTATTTTGTAGATCTAAGTTGTAGATCTAGAATTATGTAAAAAAAAAAAAAAAGATTTTGTTGTCGGTGCCGCCCCAGGAGGGCGGCTATGTCCAAAAATTGTCCATGGCATGCCACCCCCCAAGGGAGGCAGCAAAATTTTTTTTTTTGACAAAAGTTGCATGTGCCGCCCCCTGGGGCGGCAAACCATGGTTCATGCCGCTCCCTGTAATGGTCAAAGGAAATACCTTTGCTTGGTCTTCTTCGTCTTCGTTTCCGACAAAAATTGCATGTGCCGCCCCCTGGGGCGGCATACCGTGGTCATGGCCGCCCCCCCGGGGTGGCAACGACCCTGAACCTAAATCTCTAAAATGTCAAAAGTGTCAAAAGGACAAAAGTGTAAAAATGGAACGGTATTTAGCAACACCCTTAAGATAATTATCTGATACACTGACTTGTAAAATTTGGACTCCACTACTAGCAAGTGAGGAATTGACAGATAAATTTTTTATGATTTAATCTTATTTTTAAAATTGAAAAATATTCCCCAAAAAGACATATAAATCTTAAAACCCCTATGTGTAGTAGTACTAGTATGCTAAACTTCATGACACACTGTATTGTATAATTCTGTTAAAAAGAAATTTTATCTTTAATCAAACAGCCATAAAAGCAAAAAGGAAAAAAATATCAGCATAAGCCACTTCCAGTTGCTGACAAGACCCGATTACTACCATAGAACTCCAGAGCTTAAAGAGTTTTCCTTTTCGGGTACCGATTCGTCCCAACTCCCAACTTAACTCTGGAAGAAAAGCAGACTTAAATTTCCGTGAAAGGATTTAAGAAAAGTGGTGCAATAAATGTTTGCAATGAATGAAATTAACAACACACTATCCGCCTGATTTCAACAAACTCAATTAACCACGGCCCTCAAACTCGCTTTCCCTCTCTCTCCCTTTCTTCCCTTAAATTCAATGCCGTTTCTCAGAGCCCTTCATCGTTTCACTTGGTGACACCCTCTTCCTTCTGGATAACTCGTAAGCAGCAGTTTCTTCTTGCCTTTCTTTTTCTTCGTTTTGTTCCTTTGCGCCCAACGGTTTTCTAAGTTGCAACGGTTGATTTACTTTTGGGTCATGTTTTAATGGTTATGGTGGGCTGTGGGCTTTGCTTTGTGGTTTTGGTTTTATTTTTATTCGAAATTTTAACTTTTTTTAACAGTTTTATTGTAGTATATATAAACGCGTCACCTTTTAAACTTTCAAAACCAGAGGCGAGCCTTAGACAAAAAACGATTTCGATTATCACAAGGTGAATGTTGTCAGAAATTGAACTTGTTTCAGTTTTACTTCTTTCTTTTTTTTTTTTTTTGATATGACAGTTTTACTTCTTTCTAGTGTTTGATTTGATTAGAAGGGAGTTTAATTAGTCCAGTTTTTATTTTTAGTTTGATTTTTATAACCTTTTTGTTTCGTTAGTGCCATTCATGATGACTTTTTCTTTTCTACATTTTGGCAAATTGGCATTGACCTCCTTACAGTCTCATTTAATGCTATTTAATGAATTTCATCAGGATTTAAGACTTATAGGTTCCTTATTTTTCTTCTTCAGTTGGTAGAAATTTCTGAATTAGACTGGTTCTTTCAAGACCCCGAGAAGTTTCTTGCATGTGCTGAGAGTTTCCCTGATCCCCTGCAGAGTAGATTCTGTAAAAATGGAAAAGATGAAGGTATTTTCAGTTAAGGTTGAAGATGAAAGAGAAGGAAAAGATGGGAAGCCATCGGTTGGTCCAGTGTATCGCAACTTACTTGCCAAGAATGGGTATCCTTTACCTGATTCTGATATGACTACTGCTTGGACTCTTTTCAGGTAATTAACTTTGTATATAGTATATGTTAATTGTTAATCAATGGGAAAATGCGTAAATGATGGACTGGACTTAACTATTATTGGATCAATTATCATTTCACTGGTAGAGGGTTTTTTTTTTTTTTTTTTTTTTGACAAGAAGAAGGGTCATATGTAATTTGCAGTTCATCTGTTCAGAAGTTTGCTGATAACAGGATGCTTGGATGGCGAAAAATTGTTGATGGGAAGGTAAAGTTTATTTATTTATAGTTAAATGCTCTGCTTTTTGTATTTGGATTTTGGAATTTGGACCAGATTTGTACAAGTTGATCTCTGACTTTAGTCTAACCTCTGCAGGTGGGCCCTTATATCTGGAAAACATACAAGGAAGTTTATGATGAAGTTCTGCTCATTGGTTCTGCATTGCGAGAATCTGGTGCTCAACCTGTAAGCATAGACATATATATGTCTGTTTTCTGAGGCATTGTTGTGACCAATTTGCATGCACTCATCAATTTCCTCAATTACCATTTTACTCGCAGGGCTGTCGGGTTGGGATTTATGGAGCAAACTGCCCACAGTGGATTTTAGCTATGGAGGTCTGTTTCTAAGACTATTCTGGGTTTTCCTGAATTTTAAGTAATAATAACTTTGTTTTATGATCTTTCTTCTCATAGGCATATTCTGACAGCTGTTGTTAAGTTCACTACTTTTATGAAAGTTTTCGCATCAACTGCAAAAATGATTCTGAATTCAGGGTTATCTTTGTATCATGTACAAGAATCTTTCTAAAGCAGTGAACTTGCAACTGCCCTTAGGAACTCGTTAGAAGGCCTTGTAAATTTTACCCTTTTTCTAATGATTGTAGGCTTGTGGTGCCCACAGTTTAGTTTCTGTGCCTCTCTATGATACACTGGGTAATTGCCTTTTCTCAACTTTCCCTCTTTTGGAGTAAATTTTATGATCTCTCACTGCTCAAGAAGCCTTTTGTTTTTAGTTGGATTGTTAACCTTTGAATTCTTAATTTTTCTGATCTTTGTCCTATAATATTCAGTTCTTGAATTGATCAGCCGCCTGATTATAATCTTAAGCTTCCTTTCTTGTAACTATATACAGGGCCAGGAGCTGTAAATTTTATTATAAATCATGCTGAGATTGATTTTGTATTTGTGCAAGACAAAAAAGTACAAGAAGTAAGGTTTTAACAACTGTTCAACTAATGTTCTTTTCCCGGCCAAAAAAAAAAACTAATGTTCTTTTCCATATTTCCTCCTAATCATTCTAATTTTACTCATGCATTTTCAGCTTTTGAATCCAGATTGCGTATCTGCGCAACGGCTGAAAGGTGAAAACATTACAAGAAAAACTTTAGTTTGCTGAAACTGATTGAAAGCTCTGTACTGATTTTTTTTTTCCTGGTGGCAGCAATGGTTTGCTTCACCTCGTTAACCCACGAAGAGAATGCTAAGGCGTCCCAAATGGGGATCAAGACATACTCATGGACCGAGTTTCTGCGCATGGTTAGGTTTCATACTTGTTTCCTCTACTCTAATAGAGAGAGTGAATCAATGCAATGGACTGAAAATTTCATTTTATTTTTCATCATGGGTTTGCAATGTTTTCTTCAGGGGAAGGAAAATCACCATGAGGTTTCACCACCTCAACCATTTAACATTTGCACAATTATGTATACAAGCGGCACGAGTGGAGACCCGAAAGGTGTTGTGTTAACACATGAAACAATTGCAACATTTGTATATGGGGTTGATATGTTCTTGGATCAATTTGATGACAAGGTATACTTCATTTTTTTTTCCTGTTCTGCAAGAAATATCAGGGTATTCTTTCTGGACTTCATGTTAAAAAGGCATGGTTATCTCATGTGTGCCTTTTGTGTAAGTATACATGTCCATTTTCACCTTCCTGATATATCCTTTGTTTAAGCAGATGACAGTGGATGATGTGTATTTGTCCTTCTTGCCCCTTGCTCATATCCTTGACCGCGTGATTGAGGAATACTTTTTCCATAAAGGAGCATCTGTAGGCTACTATCATGGGGTATGCTGCTGGAACTCTGTTTCTTAGACATATATCAGAAACTTTTTGAGTCCCCATTTACCCGTGATTCTCTCTGTCCAAAAATGAAATTTTCATTTATGTTAGATTAACTGTGCATGATTAGTCTTAAATTTTCAAAAATATATATGTTTGTTCCTGTAGAACTTGAAGGAACTCCGGGAGGACATAATGGAGTTGAAGCCCACATTTTTAGCTGGTGTACCCCGAGTTTATGATATGATTCATGAAGGCAAGCAGTTGTAACATCTTTTTGTGCTGATTGATTTGAAGTGAAAATGGTTAAACCATCAAAGCTATCTGTTTTTAGGGATTAAAAAGGCACTAGAAGAACTGAGTCCACTGAGGAGGCGAATTTTTGACATTCTCTACAAACAGTAAGGCAGTCTTCCCTACAGATAGTAACTAGGTCCTCTTCTATACTTGTATTAAAGTACATATAAAATAACCATGTTGTTGATGTGTGCATTTTTTATTTACAGCAAACTTTCTTGGATGAATCGTGGGTATAAACATAAATATGCATCGCCTTTAGCTGACTTATTGGCCTTCAGAAAGGTAGTGTCCTGTCTCCTCTAAAAGTTTCAAACTTACTCTTCTGAACTGAAAATGTGGCCATATATGGGAGCTTGATGATTGCCATGCATCGATGTTCAACATTGTCGAATCTTGATTAATGATCTCTTACACCAATACTCTTGGATCGGTTCTGCATTATTGATAATGAGTGTAACTATTCAGTGCTTTGGCTTTGGAATTCTGAATGCTAATTCAGAAAAAGGGCCTTGATGTATAACCTTGGCATTCCCTTGAGAAGTGTCTGTAAAGCTCATAGAGAGTATATGAGAACCACCTAACATATTATTATCTTTTTCTTCCATTCCTACTAGGTCAAAGCAAAGTTAGGCGGCCGGCTTCGATTGTTATTATCTGGAGGTGCACCTTTGAGCTCTGAAGTGGAGGAATTCCTGCGGGTCACTTGTTGTGCTTTTGTCGTCCAAGGCTATGGTAAATTCCTATAGCAGCATATAAAATTAGCAGAGGATACCTAGGTTCTACACAAGACCAAAAGAAAACAATAAGGATACCTAGGAAGTGTAACCTATCACTTAGATGATTCCTAGGCAGAAAGAGATCAGGTTTAAAATTCTCTTTCAGCTTTGTTTCCCACTGAACAATTTGCATTGTGTTCATTTAGGATTGACAGAAACCTGTGGAGCTTGCACTGTTGGTTATCCGGATGAGATGTGCATGGTTGGTGCTGTTGGCCCACCAGCCATCTACACCGAGTTGCGCCTGGAGGAGGTTCCAGACATGGGCTACAATCCACTTGGAAATCCTCCTTGTGGTGAGATATGCGTGAGAGGAAAGACTATTTTTTCCGAGTACTATAAAAATCCTGAACTGACAAGAGAATCTTTCAAGGATGGATGGTTCCATACAGGTTGGTAGTTCATTTTGCTGTGAAACTCACAAACTGACATTCTTAGAACTAATCTTGCATTCTAATTTAATCCTTTTCTTTAATATTCTCAGGAGACATAGGGCAAATGCTTCCTAATGGGGTTGTCAAAATTATCGATAGGAAGAAAAATCTGATTAAGCTCTCACAGGGAGAGTATGTGGCGCTAGAGTATTTGGAAAATGTCTATGGAATCACTCCAATTGTTGACGATGTAAGTATCTCTTCTGAATGATTTCTCAATTTGAAAACATTTTTAAATTTGTCACTTCTATAGTAGCATTTAAATTATGTTGGCAACTGTTTCTTTAGGTATGGGTCTATGGAAACAGCTTCAAGTCAATGCTAGTTGCAGTAGCTGTGGTACATGAAGATAATGCTAAAAAATGGGCATACTTAAATGGTCACAAGGGTTCACACTCTGAGCTCTGTGCTCTCAAACAGCTGCAGGATTACGTCCTCGCAGAGCTCAAATCCACAGCTGAGAAACACAAGGTAATATGTACTCCACAACTCAAGCTTATTCTTACTGATAAATTTTCTGGGGTTAGTTTTGCTAGCTCTGTTCCTTTTCCTGCACAAATTTGAAAGGCACAGACCAGTGGCCTTGTGCACAGCTTAAAATAGTATGCCTTTTCATTTTATTTTCTTAAAGTTCATTAACTTCTGTATATTATGTATACCAGATGAGAGGTTTTGAGTTTATCAAAGGAGTCATTTTGGAACCCTACCCTTTTGACATGGAAAGAGATCTGGTAACTGCAACATTGAAGAAGAAAAGGAACAATCTGCTTAAATATTATCAGGTAATTAACTTGCACAATTTCACATTATTTCTATAATGCTTCCCTTTAAGGATAGTATAGCAAGGAGACCAACAAGTTACTTTACATGATATTGAAACAGGCTGAAATCGATGAACTCTATCAAAAGTTGACTGCAAAATCCTGAAGTTGAAGTTTGTATTGTCTTTGCTGTGAATATAAGTCCCCTACCCTTCGTCTTCATCCTTACTACACAATAAATGTAACTTTGCACGCTTCAAAGCATAAAAATAGATGGGAAAAAGAAAAAGGAGTTACAGAGCTGGTGTTCATGATTTTCTATGCATAGTGTATAGGATAAATTTGTAATTTGTATTATTCTACTACTTTAAATTAATCTATATTGCATTATTATTTGTTAATTTACCTATGTAATTTATACTTCCATGGAAGTTGACTGATAGTCATACTTAAAATAAAATCTTATTTTCCACTTTGTAAGCTCTTCTTTTCTTTTTATCTCCTCACATTTATTTTTGGGTAAGAACTTGAACTTAATCATTAAAGTGAAAATGAGTTACGATACAAAAACATGTCCATTAGCATCAAGCAATAATAAATTAGTCACAAAAGAAGGAGGTCTTGTTGACACAACAAAGGCCTCATCTAAGCTATTACATTGGGACATAGTGCCAAACTTAGCCAATGCATCAGCGCATGAAAGTTCTTTAGATATAAGAAAGTTCTTTAAATGGATATAAGAAATTTACTCTTTATTGAGGCAAATTTGAAAGTTCTTTTAAATGGATAAGAAATTTACTCTTTATTGAGGCAAATACTCGGATGTAATAATCTATTGCAAATCTTGTTATGTCACTGAAATATTAAGCTATTCCTGTTGTGAAAGTAGTAAAACGCTATCAAAACGGTGCTGTTTTAAGTTATAGTCACATGAAGTCGTTGCAAAAGGCTAACGGTAATCCCAAATGTGCGTCAGCTAAGCAATTGCCCGCCGCCATGCGCATTTGGAGAAGAACCCAACTTTTCCCCCTGAAAGTTTCCCGTCATTTTACTATTCTTTCGACGACCAATTTCGGGAACGAAATGAACAATTGCCTCCTAAATAACAGCTTGAACGAAGCCCAAAAGCTCTTCGACCAAGATCCAAACGCCCGAAAGAGCTTTGTTCGCAATGCAATGACCAACAACCAGCTCCGAAATGACCGGACTCAAGACGCCCATGAAATGTTTGATAAAATGACCCTTAAAGGGGCCGATTCTTGGAACACCTTATTGTTGCAGTTAAACAAGAGCCAAGACCCGGAGGGGGTTTATAAATGCTTTTTAGAAATGGGTAGAACTGGTTTGACACCCAATGAGTATACTATTTCAATCTTAGTCAGTGCGGTTTCTCATACGGAGTTTAAGTCATTGGTGCCACAAATTCACGCCATTGTTGTTTGTCTGGGGCTTAATCTGAGCATGATCGTGGGCCCTGCGTTGATGAAATGCTACGCGCATGTTGGGGATGTAGAGGGGATGGCTAGAGTGTTTGATGAGATTTTGGTAAAGGATGTTGCTTGTTGGAACGCTTTGGTATCAGCATATATGGAAGTAGGGTGTCTTAAGCAGGCTCGTAAGGTTTTTGATAAGATGCCGCAGAGAGATATCGTTTCTTGGACTAGTTTGATTAATGGATACATTAGGAATAAGTGGGTTAATAAAGCTAGGTCTATGTTTAATAAGATGAGTGAGAGGAATGTGGTTGCTTGGACTGTTATGATAAGCGGGTATGTGCAAAGTGAAAGGTTCTGGGAGGCATTGAAGCTATTTGTTTTGATGCTAAGATCGGAGATTAGGCCTAATCAGTTTACATTTTCTAGTGTCTTGGATGCATGTGCTGGGTGTTCTTATCTTGTTACTGGTCAGCAAGTTCATTCAATCATCCTGAAGTTTGGGGTACCTAAGGATTTAATATTGTCTGCTTCCTTAGTTGATATGTATTCAAAATGTGGTGATATTAATGCTGCATTTTGCATTTTTGAGTCCATGAGGAAGAAGAATTTGGTATCGTGGAACTCATTGATAGGTGGTTATGCAAGACAAGGGCTCGGAAGAAGAGCATTAGAGGAATTTGAAAGAATGATAAACAGTGGTGTCATGCCTAATCAGGTTACATTTGTTTACATTTTATTAGCATGTAGGGATAGTGCATTGCTTGAAGAAGGTGAAAGGCACTTCAACTCTATGGACCAGAAGTATGCAATACAAGCAAGATCGGAGCATTATGCTTGTATGGTGGAGATTTATGGAAAAGCAGGTCAGTTGGATAAAGTACAGAAATTGATTAGGGCGATGCCATTTGAGCCTGATGTGGTTGTTTGCGGCGCATTTTTTAGAGCCTTTGGCCAAGTTCAACTGAATTGAGGCAGATGAGGGAAAAAAAATAAAGATGAATATTGCAAAACAGAAGGCTCCTAGTCGAGTTCAGTCTCCTGTGGAAGTGAAATGAGACCACATTGCCGTACGGTCAGTAATAAAATAAGGCTTCTTGGATGTAAATCCTTAGCCAATAGCCATACTGCCTGACTGGTGCAGCCTTTTGGACTTGGCATCCAAATTTTCATGAACCTGAAGTTGAAGAAATTGGTTTATAGATTGTTATGAGCATAATCTCGTGGGTCTAGATGTTTAAGGGGAAAGGAAGTTAGAAAAAACAAAATAGAACAAGCATTTTGTTCCCTCTTCTTAATTTGCAGAAAGAAGCATAGATTGAAACAACTCCTAATTCTTTGAGGGTCCTTCATTACTTTCTCACTAGCATTGTAAAGATTGAATCGCAATTCCTTAATGATTGTTCTTAATTTACTCCCTTTTGTTAATTCTCATTAGCAAATAGAAATAAATTAAAACAAGGTTGACTCTTAATTCCTACATGTTAACATGGTTGGTGATCACCCATCACCTTGAATCTAGTTGCTGATGACTGACGATAGTTTTGCATCTAAACACCCAAATGAATGGCGGAATCTCCATCTTTCTGATAAGAGAAAATGTGAAATGAAAACATTACATACAGATTATCATTTATAAGGAAGAAATTGAAAGTTGCCGAGGATCATGATGAAAGATGAGTTAGAGTTGCATATAAGTTCATGAAATATATGTAAGCCCCAAAATTTGGGCCCTACCCGTATTTGAGTTTATTTACTTCGGCCCAAGAAGATTGGATTGACTTGCAAAACGGGAACGGCGATACAACTTCCCGCCCGAATCAACCCCAATCCCCAAAGTGTGAGAATTAGGCATTTTGGGTATTAAGAGTTTTAATTTAAGACTCTTTTTAATTTTAATCATCCCAAATCCCAATCCCCATTCCGAACAATCTTTAGTCTTTAAACCGATCAAAATTGAAAACAGGGGAAAAAAAGAAAGAAAAAAGCGCGACTCCATGGGTAGAAGAAAGGGGAAGAAAATAAGAGCTTGTGGAGAAGAAGCTAAAAGGGTGTTGACAGACCTCCCAACTGGTATGGTCATGGAGATACTCTCATGGCTTCCTATGAGGTCCCTTTTCAATTGCAGGTGCGTTTGCAAAACTTGGTTACAAATCATCTCTGATCCTCACTTCGCAAAACTTCACCTTTCACGATCTGCTATTAGCATTTTGATCCGTGATCAATTCCCCTTGATTCAGCGTGAATATTTACGCTTGTACCAGATAGTAAAAACTCTAGATAGTGGTTCCATTCAGATTGAGGGAATGGTATTTGGACCTAGATTAAACCTACCCGAGCATCCACCTATAAGTTTTCTTGTCAATTCTTGCAATGGGTTGGTTTGCTTACATGAAATCAACGAGAGGCATCTACTTTATGTTTGCAATCCAGTTTTAGGTGAGTTCATCACCATTAAGGTGCCTGAAGGGGACAACAGAAATAGTGTAGCCTTTTGTTTTGGTCTCAGCGCTAAAACCAATCAATATAAACTCTTACAAACATTTTATGTTAATGGAGCGGGACCAAAAGCTGAAGTGTACACTGTTGGGACAAGATCATGGAGAAGTCTGGGAAATGCTCCTATTAGTATACAAGATCAAATGCCCTGCTTTGATGCATATTTACATGGAGCTTTTCACTGGGTTATGTACTCTGATGATGGCGACTCTAAGAACCAAATTGTTTGTTTTGACTTCGAGAAGGACATGTTTCGGGAAGTTCCATTTTTTCGATTCCAATGTGGGCGAGCCCGAGTTACCACTCTGACGTTGGGGGTAACAGAAGATTGTTTGTGTGTTTGTGGTTATCCTGATTATGATCCTAATCATTTTGAAATATGGGTCATGAAGGATTATGGTGTCAAGGAATCATGGACTATGCAGTTCCGCATTAAACATGAACAATTATCTGGTACCCTTTGTGATTGGTTCTGTCCACTAATACTCTTGAAAAATGGGAGAATGCTAATGTCATACGGTGATGAGATGGTTGTTTGTTACAACCCGAAAAAGAAGAGATTCAAGGAGATTGATATTTTTCGCACGGTTGATGGCGTTGATGGCTTTGATACAGTTGCATACACCCCATGCTTTGTTTCACTCAAGGATGTTGCAAAAGGAGAACAAATCTCAAGGTAACCAACTGATCATGTTGCTATAATGTATTTGATTGTGTGCATGGTTGGTAGCTACATTATATATTCTTTTTCAGTCTATTTAGTATAATTCTTGATTCTGCATCACACACTAAATTTTGCTTGTTATTTCTCTCTACCTTATGAATCCAATATATGTCTTTTAGATATTGTATTAATCGGTTAGGAAGTTATTTCTTGAGCTTGTATTTGCAATTGATATATGTTTCATACAACTGGCTGAGCCATAGGTATGTTTATTGGTTTTCTTGTGTTCAACTGCTACTTCAAATTTAGTTTCATAGTACAGAAGGTGTTGTTTGTTGCAAGACTTGGCAAATTAACGTGAATGAAGCAGATGATTGGATGCATTTTTGCTGTAATTTTTTTTTTTTTAGTATGCTTCAAGAATTTTGTCATATTTTGTTTGTTATAGCTACCATAATGCTGTTAGTTGAGGGACTACATTCTCAGTTTCAGCTTCCGTCAAAGAGTATGACACATGGTTGAATTGGAAACAATTGCTGTCATTTCTAAGGTTTTTCTTAGCAAAGTTGTTCATCTTTTTTATGACAAAGATATTGGCATGAAATTGTAAAATGTATTCATGAGATGTATAGTCTAAACTATAACAGAGTTCTTGTTGATGTTAGATAGCAGCTGCTTCAACAAGGACCCTCTTCAACAAGGATCCTCTTTGTATATCCTTTTGTTTCTAATCTATTTTCGGCCATTTCATTTCCTTCTTGAATTTCTGAATTCATAACCTGTGTTACTTTGGAATGACAACTTTTCTGCGAAACCAGGAGCGACAAACTTATCACTTAGCTATGGCAGTTGGTGCATGGATTCAAAGTGTCAGTTTCCTAGAACAAAGAAACCAATCCCTTAGAAGTTCCAACTTTTGGGAAGTCTCGCCTTTGATCCTTGGTCCTCCATTAAGTTCATGAAGGTTTTTGACTATTTTGTCAGAGGTAAACTCAGTTGCTCTGAAGACCAATATGTTGTTGAAAGCTACATAATACATTATGATTTTGATGTTAATGGAAACTTCTGCCACCGGAATTGCTTATGATGAATATGGATTTAGTAGTGATGTGATCATATTATCATGCATATATATCATCAATCTCCTTTTTATGTTTGAATTATTTTCAGTGACATTCATTTCTTCTTTTTTCCCTGATGACATATTCATGTGATAGTTTCTCATGGTTCTTTTTTCAATATTCACAACAATCCATAAATACAGTGAATCCTTCCTAGTTAAAATGCATGCATCTAATAAGTATAAACCTTGTTGATAAAAAAATGCATGCTTTTACATACAGATTCAAGGATTCTGAGTGCCATGCTTGTACCCCAAGTTCACTACAATAGGAAAATAATTTTGAAAAATGATAAAGAACAAATTTAAACAGAGCAAGTCTTTAGGAAAATAATGATATTCCTATCACATAAAGAAATTTGGAGCATCAAATCTTTGCTTAATTTGGAAATTTGATGTGGTTTATTTTGTATACCATTTCAACCAAAATAATACCAGATTTGGAAGGGTTGGATCAATATTTCAATGCCTATTTAAACTCAAAGCTTGAATCCATTTTCTACAATAAGAAGAGAGCATTGAAAGGAAACTCTTGTAGAAGAAAAAATGGAGCATCTTAATAGTTTGAAGTTCTTCATGATTATCATTATGGGAATGGGATGTTCAATGTTGATGAAGATTTTTGGGCCGAAAGAGTTTTGCATTTCAAACAAAGGTCCTAAGGGAAGATCGTTATTCATGGCAGAGAATCAAGAATGGTTCCTCTAACTCAGGAGTTTGGCATCCAACAGGTAATAATTAAGGTTTTCTTTACATCATTCTCCCTGCCATATGTATGTATGTATGTATTTAACTAACAATAATAGTGACCCTTTTCATTGAAGGTGGAAGGAGGAAACATTTGTTGCGACTGAAGATCAAAATCCTGCCATGAGGAACAACTCTATCATTTCTTACTTGTACTTATATGCAATTTAAAAAATAATCTGTCTTTGGGGATAATTATTGTGTGTTTTCTTTGTCGTTTTTTTTTTCTAGCTTCTTTTTTCTTTTACATGTAGCTTTTTGGTACAATAACAAAACAATAATTTGATTTCTGCTTTAGTTTTTGTTAGCCAATGGTTTTACTCTGAATTTGAGTATACAGAGCCTTTGCCTCTCCAGAACTGGCGGCAAAAGTGTCCTGTTTCCCGCCAAAGTTCATCTTCAACACCATAACTATAAATGAAAGTTTCCCGGGAACACGTCCCTTCTACTTCTATCATCCTTGAAGAAGCTTAAACTGATTAATAAAAGTGGAAAAATAGTGTGAGAAAAAAAAAAAAAAAGCAAAAGGGTTTCGATGGATACGAGAAAACGAAAAAGGGCATCAGGATCCCCACAGACACAGAGGGATGATGAAATTGAAAGTGAAGAAACACAGAGGGATGATGAAATTGAAAGTGAAGAAACAGGGCAGCCGCATTTTGCTGATTTGCCATCAACGCTTCTCATGGAGATATTCTTAAAGATTCCCATAATGTCACTTGGCAAATGCAGGTGCGTTTGCAAAACTTGGTTCTACATCATTTCTAATCCTGAATTCGCCAAACTTCACTTGTCAACATCACCCCTTTGCATCTTGGTCAAAAACAAACCGCCCAAGCGCGAATCCAAAAGGTTACTCTTATCCAAAATTCCTGTACCGCCTCAATTCAAATCAGGTTATAAGATAAGTTTGGCGGTCTATGATGGCTGTCTATCTGCATGGTGCTATCTTGCCGATGGTTCTTGGGAATTTGATGTATGTCTTATGAAGGAATATGGAGTTAAGGAATCCTGGATTACACTGTTTCGGATCAAACATGTTCGGTTGAGTGTATATATGAATTTCGTTAATACTTTCTGTTTTCCACTCATCTATATGAAGAATGGGGAAATCCTGTTTTCCTTCATGAATGATGTTGTTGTTTGCTACAATGGCGAAAAAGGTCTTCTTCGAGATGCTAAAATGTTTCGTACCCTCGGAAAGTTCAATGCCGTTGGGTACACCCCAAGCTTTGTTTCTCTGAAAGAATATGTTGCTAAAGGAGAACATATAACAAGGTACCCACTTCCAACTTTGCTCCTAGTCCTTGCTTATGCTTTTTGTATATTTGATTTGGATGCATACTTATATTCATTTTGACTCCATTGTCTTTCAAGTTCTGATTTTACTCAAACATATTAACTTTGTAGCCATAGCTCCTAGCTCATTTTCTACAAAGCTAATAGTATTTGCTTGAACATTTTTGCACAATAGATGTAGTATGCAGTTTAACTCTAATCAATTTTGCATATAAGTGATATAACGTAAGATTCCAGAACTTGTACCTGAAGATGCCTCCTTGATGCAAGGATTTGACTGTTTGTATGAAAATCATGTCATATAGTCTGAATTTGGAATAAGGTAAACAGGGTCTAGATTCCACCAAATACTGTCTATTCATGCCATGCTTCATAGATCCTTCCTTTGCGAACTCGAACTGTGCGCCTAATAAGTGATTCTCGTGGCATTCTGATGTTATCTAGGAAAAGAAGCAGTAGGAAGCATGCCGAGTTCTTAGTTGAAGGATAGAAATTGCTCCTGCTTTGGACAAGGATCTCAGCAAAAGCCAGATGGAAGGTGAAGTTAACCTGCATAAAAAGGAGAAATGGAACCATCTATGGAAGCTAAAGCTACCTTACAAATATGTCATTTTTCTATGGAAGCTGTAACAACTCACTCCCTTTGAAAAGTGAATTAGTCAGAAGGGGGCATCAATGCAGACACAACATGTGTACTTTGCAATCAAAATGATGAAGATTTAAACCACTTGTTCTGGGATTGCACTTTTACTAAGCAATCTGGTTTGCTTTAGCGTTGGCTTTAAGAGTCCACAATTTCGTGGAAGTAAATATCATTGAATGGATTCCAATGTGGCTGACAAAAGAGGATGTCCACCAAGAGCAGATGCAGTGGTTCACCAAAGAACCAAACATGCCAGTTCATGGATCAAAGAGGCTTATGAGAGCAACCAGAAGCAAGCACATAACAGTCCTCCACAAAGAAAGAACACCAGGGAATCAGTCAACATTATCCAAAATTTGCTAGAATTGGAAGGGCTTAATGGGCAAAAAGGCCCCTGAACTTACACCGAACCGTCAAATAAGCCCCTGAACTATTATTTCGGTCAAATAAACCCCTGAACTCTAAAAAAAACCAAATAAGCCCTGTTGCCAAGGCTAAATGCTCAAATAAGGACTAAACGTTTTAAGATTTTCTCAAATAAGGATCAAAATACACAATTCCAACAAATTAGAACACATACTTAGCAAATTTTTACAAATTAGGGAATCCTTAAATGAAAACCAATGCTTCTCATACATATACGTTAAATTTGATAAAAAAATGATATTATCATGTTAATTAAAAATCAAACCCTATTAATCAAAATAAATTCATTAAACGTAATATGATATAAAATTATCGTGTGATTTTTAATTTATATATCCCTCACACATTAGTATTAACTTATATTGTATCCATTTTGTAAAAAAAATATTAAGTATGTGTTCTAATTTGTTGAAATTGTGTATTTTGATCCCTATTTGAGAAAATCTTAAAATGTTTAGTCCTTATTTGAGCATTTAGCCTTGGCAACAGGGTTTATTTGACTTTTTTAAGGGTTCAGGGGCTTATTTGGCTGAAATAATAGTTCAGGGGCTTATTTGACGGTTCGGTGTAAGTTCATGGGCCTTTTTACCCATTAAGCCAAAAAAATAATAATAAACATTGAAGCGTGATTCTGCAGGTTGTTTATTAAAATGCTATACCTTTCTTTCAGGTGCATTATGCGATGCAATAATTCTATTTTTAAAATATAATAAAC